>JAGVSP010003523.1:0-21189 GCA_022494985.1 Micrasema minimum | reverse complement strand
ATTAAGATTTAAAATGACAAAAGCAAGCGGAAAGTAAAAATGAATTACCTCGGGCACTTGAATTCCACAATCTTTAAGCTGATTAAGTTTTTCAGCTACAAGGAGGTCCAACTCTTTTCTCTTAGATTCAATTTCACAGCGGAGAGTTGTGGCGTGATTAAACTCGCAGTCCACCTTAGTTGGAAACAATAATATTGCATACAATACAAAAACAAACATAAACAACTCAACAAAATGTGCACTAGTTACTATCAATTGCTAACAAAAAATAACATCTAAACTCTAAACTCTAGGGTTAAACCAGTCATTGGAAATTAAATAACTCGTTATATAATATATACAATAAATATAATAGATTCCTTTATTCTGTATTTTATCTGTTCAAATTATTTCAATTCAAATTGTAAAATCCTGAAGCAACTTTGATGTCTTTTCAAAATGAGATAATTGACAAAGACAGTACTAAAAGCAAGCATCATAATTTTTCCACGTACAAGAAACAATAATATTTTCCAATGTAAGTGCATAATATTTTATGGACGAGTGCTTTATCATATTATAGGGAAATCAAATTGTCAAACATGCAGGTTATTTTAAAATTAAAATAAATACATTAATTTGTCCTTAACTAAGTTTTATTTACTAATGAAAAACAAACTTCTTACAGAAATAAAGCTACCTATAAAAGTAAATTCAATCAAATTCCAGGGAAAACGTTGAATAAAGTAAATTAAATTTTAAATATCATGCATATGAAATAAAAAACACTTGACATAAATAAATAACTAGTAAAACGGTACTAAATAGAGCAAAAATAAAATTTTGAAGTAAAATCTCAATAGAATAAATTAATACAAAAGGAAATGTGCAAAGGAAGAAAATAATCAACAAGAGCCTGATGTTTGATCAGCAAAAATCAGAAAGCTTAAAATCTCCAGAGAAAAAATTGTGTTCTCGTATGAGTGACTTGTCGCCATTTACATTGTAATCATATTGCAAATATCATCAAAAATAATATTTTTTACCATGTCCCACTGTAAAAATGGTGTAAAATTTGTTATTTTACAAATGGATTTCGCATTAAAAAAATACTAAGTGCTCCAGAGAACTCGCAATGTGAAAGTTCTCTATTTGCAAAAAAATGTTGGGAACGCAAGCAATGTAGTGCTCATATTTCTATGATTTTTTTTTTTAAATGTGGATACCTTGTGAAATTAATGTTAGGAGCACTCACTTTGTAGTTATTCATTAAAAACCTTGTTTTTAACTAAACTCCTGGCCATTTTTGAGGCAATACATGTCTCTTTTTCAAGCTTATAAGCGAATATCCACACCAGCAAAGTGTTTATTTTTGTATGCACACTACATTTTCGCTAATAAGCGAGATGGGGGATGTTATAATACGCCAAGTGGCCATTTAACCCAGCCAATGTCAGGTCATAAGCCCTTTAAATGCTTGAATATGCATATTCCCAAGTAAGAAAAAAAGCTTCTTCATCTCTGTAGATATATAAAAAAAATTGATGTAACTACTCCCGTCATAGGAAAAATTCCAGATTTGTGTGCAAGTATTTAGATTTACTAAAAATGTCGTTAACTGATTTTTGAATGGTGCCAATAGTGATGTAACAGCTACTCCATTTATCTAATTATAAAGCGAAGTTCGATACAAGGTCAGTTTGGTGTCGGGGGTTACCATCTGCTGGTGGTTGTCCTTGAGCGAGTGGAGCCTCTTTTGGCGGCCGCTGAGCTCCCTCTGCCGCTCCTTCAGAGCCTTCCGGCTCGCCCCCCAGCCCCGCTCCAGCGCCCGCCAGTCCGACGACAGCTGCCGGCACTGCAGCGCGTACTCCTCTTCCATCTGCTGCCTCTCCTGAGTGGGAAGAACAAATATTGTATTTTATACCTTCGTTCTACACCTTACATCATTATTCATTATTCCTTAGTTTTACCTCATCGAGTCTCTTCTGCGCCTCCTGCAGCTGTTCCTTCTCCTTGTGCCACTTCCTCTCTCTCTCCTGCTGCTCCTGCTGGAACACTTCTCTCTCCTTCATCAGCTCCAGCCGCTGCGCCTCCAGCTCGTCCGCTCGCATGTCGGCCTCAATGTCACTGTGATAGTAAATAATGATGTTAGATGAATATATATTTTTTTAATTTCATGTATTAATACGGTACTTAGTTTGAAATGTCATGTAAATGAATACCTCAACACAGGTTTTGCCCAGCGAGGTATTTCATTAAGAAAAAAAAATATAGAAAAAATTAAATAAATAAATAAATCAATGAAGACTTTTAATCCAAAACACTGAGCAAACTTTTGACGGTTTGGGGTGATTCCAATATGTAGAAATTTCCATACTTGTACATAAATATCTAACCTAAGAGGTTCTATAATAATAATGAGATATAATAAACTCCAATTGTCGATGCTTAAGTAATAAAGGAAAATACCGATCGAAGATAACGGTCTTCCGAGCTATTAGCACGCGTAACAGTCATGCAGGCGCCGTGATCGATGAGAAAACGACAATCGTAGGGGAGTTTTCCTGCCGGAGGCTAGTATGACTCCTGTCAAACTTCGGACTCTCTCCCTCTCATATGGAGAAAAGTGCGAGAGGAAGAGAACCATAATGACAAAAGGTTGAAATGTTTTGTTCATAAAATTCAAATTTTTAAAACAAATGAATTGGATACTTCATGGGCAAATTCCATACCCATGAATGAATTGATTTGTTCTACAATTTTCTAAATTAGATTTTTTTCAATCAAAATACTTTTTAAACAAAACACTTTGCCCAAATGTCACAGGGGATTTTCTTACATAACAACGGTTTTTGAAAAATCATATATCTCTTTTCTGTCGCATTTAAATATATTGCATAGAAAGAGTAGGATTTATGATTATCAAGTGGGTATATTTGGTAGAATTTTAGTGTTGTCCACTTGTTTCAAACATATATACTTAAATTTAGTAAAAAGACAGATTGTAACACCTAAGCCCAAGGAAAGATTAAAAATAATAGACACAATAGATTCATTATGACCACAATTGCCATGCCTGATTGAGGGCTGAATAAAAGTTCCAATTCCATATTTTTATGAGCGAAAACTTGCATTTCTTTAATTTGACACAGTTGATAACCTCAAATTGATTTTCCTTCATCCCTACTGCATACTCCCGAGGATTATGCAGCCTGCAACCTACCCAACTACGCTGGCGAGGTTCTCAGAGCTGGCCGCGAGGTCCGTGGTAGACCAGGAGAGGAGAGACAGTCGGGAGAGGTTCATGCAGGACGTGCTGCCCTCCTTACGCAGCTTGGCAGCCTCGGCGGGGTCGTTGTAGCGGAACATGTTGGTTCGCCCCAACAAGAGTATGCAGCCTGGAAAAGAATGAGAGATCAGTGTCTGTATTTCTGTTCTTTGCTTATGCATTTGCAAGAATAAAAATCCTGTATAAAATAGCGCGACTGACAGAGAGTCCTCAAGGACTCTATAAAAGTCGCGGGTGGAGGTGGGATTGATCCTTCAGTTCTTAGTTTGTTGAATTCTAGAAACATGATACATTTGTGACACATCTTTTACGGTAGATCAATAAATAAATCGTCAATTAAAACATTTTTAATATTGCCACACTGCAGCTTTCTGCTCAGCAACACCGGTGTCAAATCTCAACATAACCTAGTTTACAGTAATGCTTCTCAAAATTTGTCTTATAATGTTTTGTGGGATGTTATAGACCTCTACTTTGAAGCCACAAATCCGAAAAGTAAGGCTGAAATTTGGTACATAATTTTGATATTAAATATATGCTATGTGATAATGTAAAACATGGAATGCCGCGTCATAACCAAAGGAAAAAGAGGTACAGAAATGCTCTAAAGTCTAGTTTGAGGTGTTTTTTGGTCAATTGTTTTGAATAGTTTTGCGGCCGAGTCAAGTGATCAAAGTATAGCAATGTTTATACCTTGGCTAAGTTTAGCGGGCTTATCAATGAGGACAGTGTTGAGCCAGCACTGGGCGTTAGGGTCTGGCAGGATGGTGGCCACTCCGTCCCGGAGGCTGATCCTACAATGCTCCGGTAGGACGCCACCACCAGTCAGGATGATATCTGGCATCGTCTCGCACTCTTCGCTGCCGATGAGGGTTTCACCTTCCTACAGAGACAAAACATACATCTTTCAAAGCTAAAAGAATCTCTTTATCTTCTTCTCTCCCTTGTCCGCACCCAACGGTGCATAGGACACTGCATTGGTACACCAAGTGCAGGGAATCTTGATCAAGACAAGATCAGTCTTACGCTTCAGCGCCAATCCAAGGTATCACATATGATCACTACTATATAGAATACTTTCTATTCAGCATCTTAGTGTAGTGGTGGATATTATTTAGGGCGTCTGCCGCACACCGTCGCACCACGTACGCTGTGTGCATTCAATTTTAAATATGAATGGAACGCGCAAAATCTATTAGGCTTTTTTTTTTTTTATTTATTTTAATGTGTACATGGAATAGATACATATTTATGGTCAAGGAGTGCCAAGTAAGCTAAAAGATGGGTACTGGCAGTCCTGTTATTTTATTTGTAGAATCTGCATTTTGTCACACCGATATCCTCAAATATGCAAAAAAACACATCACCTACTATTTTTAATAAAGCGTCGTGAAATAGCCGATATAGTTTTCCTATCAAAAATAGCCTCTGGAGCAATAGACTCTCCGGAACTACTATCTAAACTTTCCATAAATATTCCCCGTAAAACCCTTCGTAACAACCCTCTTCTTCATACCCCTCTGGTACATACTAACTATAGAAAAAAATTCGTATATATGGCGAGCCTCCAATAACTTTAATAAAATATCTAAAACATTGAATATAGATTTATTTGAGAATAACCATGGTGATGTGCGGCGTTTGCTTTCCGAGTGAAATCACACTTTGTTGATCACATTTTGTTGAGTTAGCATTTTTTTTTTCTCTTTCTTTTCTAATTTTTAACTCACTTTTATGTACATATATAATTTATTTGTAGTAATCTTACGATGAGAATATTTTTCTTTCTTTTTTACCTATTTTTGTTACTACCCTGTGAAAACCTCTAATTGGTCTACTCTGTTTTCTTTTAAAGTTTATTATAATGATTATTTGACTGTTGGTTATTTAAAAGACAAAAAATTGTAGAAAGTTTAATGGATCATTTTTACAATGGTATTCTACAACTTTCAGTTAGTTCAGCAACTCTGATTTCTAAAAAAATTCTCGAAAATTTCTAAAATCAACAAAGCATATCAGGATCTTCTGAATTTCAATCATTTGTGATATGAACTTCGTTTTTACACATACATGTAACATGCAAATCAACATAATTAAAGTTTTCTAAAATTGCTAAAACTTAAATTTTAGAAAAATAAAGTCTTTTATGGTTCTTGCATACTTCTATACAGGGTGTAACAAAAACTCGTTTTAAAATAACAAGCGGGAAACCAGTGAATCTACATAAAATTGGGAGCCGATTTTGTAGAATAAAATTTTTTGATTTGACCCTTAGTTTTTCGAGAAAAGCGAAAACAATAGTATGAAGTTTTTTTTTTCTTCGATTTTTATTGCAAATTGTTATAAAATATCATGTATTTAGTCAAATTAATACTATCCATAGAGAAAAAACAAATTAAAAAAGCGTTTTAATAAGAATTTGAGCTATTTTACTTAATTTGCCATACTTATGAAAACTTTTGTGAGAAGAAAAAAAATATTTTTTTCAAGCTCAGATTAAAAAGTCATATAACACAATCGTCTCCAAGTTTTTTGGGCTGTACTACGATTTTTGTTACACCCTGTATAACACTATAATATCAAATAGCGTAAATTGGGTGCACAGCAAAACAAAGTATAAATCTTTTTTATTTTAAAATTAAATACATAATCGCACTTACGACATGAAGTCCCAATTGCGATCTAAGTTTGTCAATCTCTTCTCTGAGCTCTCTAATCAGTTTGACATTAGGATCTTCATTGATGGTTGGTTTGTTGATGATATTCTTAGCTCGGTTCGCATAACGAAGTGTTGAGAGAGTCTCTCCATAGTTGCAATCCGCCGGAGATACCCCTAGAAATTGTGCAAAAACACATATAATAATAACAATTCATGTACTGAAATACCTAAGTATTCATTAATTTATTTTTAATTGATTCTGTACAGTAAATACAGGTGTTCTATTTCTGCCTTTAGTAAATCTATTTATATTTTACGACCACCTCATTGAAATTTTACAGTGTTAAGCCTGCTACGCTATTTTGATAAACTTTTGCAATGTTAATGTTTCCAATAATCGTTGAAAGTTGAAATAAATAATTAGTTGGACAACCAATATCAATAGTGAACAAATTGACATAATAACGTAACAATGGAAAGAATGTCTCGACATTTAAATTTAAAAAATTAATATGATTACCTACATTGAAACAATAACGATAGACATTTTTTCACTTATCAACTGATGTAAAAAATATGTGTAATAAGTCCAATGCATTCTTTCTAGAGGATCTTTTTCTCGATGCGTTAAAACTTTGACATTTTTATCATCGCCTCATTCCAGATGAATAATGTAAAACTAAAGGAATGTAGAATTTAAACTATCAGACAAATAATTTTAAAACAAGTGCTTACAGCAGCGATCATGATAGTCTTAGAATTCCCTCCGAGCGAATCTTTAAGCAGCCACGTGAGGACGGAGTCCCTGTACGGAATGAACACGGACTTGGCCCCCTTGCCGGCCTTCTGGGCGCTGCTCCCCCCCGAGTTCTGCATCAGGGAAGACTCGGCGAGGGCGGATATCACGGAGCCGAGGGTCACCAGCGACTTGTTGATGTGCGCCCCCTCCACCAGGCGCTGGCCCGTGGCGCCGGTCGCGTCGGCACGCTCACTGGAAGTGCATTCAAATTATTAACCTCTGCTTATTTATTTGTTAACGGCACTTATTGCCTTTTTACAAAAATACATACAATTTAAATACAGTGAATAACATTAGTTACAAATAGAAATTAAGTAAACAATTTATCTCAAAGTACTTTGTAACAAAGTAAAACATGGTGTACCAATGCAGTGCCCTATGCACCATTGGGTGCGGATAAGGGAGAGCAATAGTAGTTTATGTCAAAATCAATTAACTAACTAACTAACCATCACGCCATTTCTCTGTAGGGGTAGGCAGAGAGGATAGAATGCCATACCACTCTGTCTTGACAGACTTCCTTTGCTTCCTCTACATTCATACATCTTCTCATGCACATACGCCGATTATTCCGACTTTTCACATGACCACTTTCGAGTACTTGACGTACTTGGTCATGCCATGTCTTTCTCGGCCTTCCTCGGCTTCTACGTTCAGTCACACTTGCATTTAAACTTCTTTTAGCCGTTCTTTCATCACTCATTCGCTCCACATGACCAAACCATTGTAAAAGCCCTTTCTTAATTTTGTCGATAATGCTTATCTCAGCCTTGCACACTGCTCTAATTTCGACATTTGCACACACCTATCATACATAAAAACAATTGAATCTCCAAAAAATGTTTTATGCCAAAAGAATTAATTATATTGTTTGCTTCAGATTATTTATCAAACAAAATATTTAAAAAATGATTTACAAATTAAATGAAACGCTTTGTTTTCAACTACGTTTTATTAATAAAACTTCCGACCTCTTTCGAGGCAACACGTGTCTCTTTTTCAAGGGTACAAATGAAATTGAATCATGAAATAATATTATTGAGCAAGTATTGTCACTGTACATAATATGGTTAGATTGGTCAGGTTAGTTGATAGGGTATAATGTTTGTTTAAGGTTGAGAGATGAATTGATAGATGGGTAATTTATGAAATAATATATCGTCATGAGTGTAAACTAAACTGAAACGTTTCATCGAAATGAAAAAAAGCCATACCAATTGAATCACAATTTTTTTTTTATTTCCGCTATTGAATTTTAGGCTAAGTAGTATTAAGACGCATCGACTAATTGAAAAAAACGATCCTCAATTGAAAATATTAAAACAATACAACATAAAAATATTAATACAAAACTTTATTACCTTCCTGCTAAGTCCACAAGATGCACTTTGGACACAGTTTCACTGGGCATGTTGTTATGCTGCAGGAACACGGCTTGCACAAATGTTATGGTGAAGATGGGCGTGTGAGATCGGCTGGACACGTCATTCATCTGTGTAGAGGCCGTAGTGCGGTGCAAGTTGCCTCGGTGCATACATTCCTGTAAAACACTTCATAATTGCAAAATGCTTCAGAAACAGCGTCTTTAAAATATCAATTATCACACAGTCTGAAGATTATTATTATGATTTATTATTGATTATTATTTTGTGAGAAATCACCCAAGGGCGCTGTACATTTGATATTCTTAATTAATTCCATTCCCAATTTATGAAAAAAGGATCTGAGACAACGATTATTTAAGAAACAATATTAAATCTATACGTAGGTGAAGTACTGAACTCCAATTCGTCTTGCAGCTACAAAAGCGCATGGACGGTTGGAACTCAGCTTCACCCACGTACAAATTAAATTAAAACTATTTTACTAAAAACGCGATACAAGTGACATACTAATTCTACTGATAGCAATCTGCTGATAGAGTCTAGAGTCCAGGTTGTCTAATGGGCCCGTGACTAATTGGTGAAATAAAAATATAAGTGTAAGGGTACCAAATAGTTTTATTTAAATTAAGTTTTATTAAAATTAAGTTTTATTTAATATAATTGGATTATGGAATTACAGCAAAAAATATAATTATATAATTTATGTTAATTTTTGTGAATCTGATACCCAAAAATATATTAGCAGGTTATATTGATAATTGTAAGTTCAATACCGCGATGAGCCAATAAGTTCGAAATACGCATCTTTGGTGATTTTCATTGAACGAAACAAGCCGCATCAATTGGTTAATTCAAATTTTAAAATTTGAAAGAATAAACCATCTTCACAAAAGAAGCAAGCAATACCGCGTATATCCCTATACAAATTTCATGTTTACCTCTTTTTTTTACGAAATTGGAGGGTTTTTTGTCTCCCCTGAACATTTTTACAATGGTTTATTCCGCGGTATTGAACTTACACAGACGATATATTTTGTATGAAAATAGGTGAAGCAGTATTATTATTAAATTTCGTCTGAACGTTTCATCTTTAATTCAAATTTCAAAGATAACCCTTAATTTCTTATTATTTTTCTATCGTTAATTTTTCCAAATTTTTAAAGAAAATATTTGAATGCAAAACCAACATTCCTAAAGTGTAGTTTTATACCTGAATGTCGTCGTAGTCCGAGACCAGATGTTTGGAGAGGTCCTGAACATACGGCCCCAGCCGAGGGTGCTCACGAACCTTCAGGGAATGTCCAGCATCACCCCCGAGGAGATCCTTGACCCTCTCGTTGTAGATTTCCAAATAGCTGACTTCCGTTCTGTAGGACGCTCCGTTCTCTTTCCCCAGCGGCAACACGAGAAAAGAGACTGCGGCAGATTCGAGGTATAAGACCTTGGCACTCCTGTGAATGGAGGGAAATATAAACTATTTAAATAAAACACTTTGTTTTTAACTACTTTTTATTAATCATACTCCCGACCGGTTTGGAGGCAAAACATGTCTGCTTTTCAAGGGTACAAGTACAAATGAAATGATATCATGAAGTTGTTTCAGTGCATATGGTCAATGTTCAGGTCTACAGGGTCTATTGTTTGTTAAATATTGAGATACGAATGTATGGATGGGTAATTTATGACTTTTTTTTTGTTATGGATTAGATATTTTAAAGTTTATGGTTTAAGAAAGAAAATATGTTTGATTTTTGATCCGTCTATCAGGGTAAGTCAAAGTTAACTTATTATACAAAGATTAGTCAGCCTAACACAAATTGTTTTGTTTTTATTTTTAATGTTAAAAAGAATAATTATTTGTAGTCTTCAAATAGTCGGAAAGAACTGTGTCAGAAAGTAGGTAATAAGTTAGGGTGGTGCAAGATTTGAACCGATGGATTCTAATCCTGAGTCTGCAATTCTACCACCAGACCACAACTCGGTTCTCTTTTGTTGATTCCCTTCGACTTAACTTAATAAATATGAATAAATAAAGAGAATGCTTTACCTGGGATCCCATCATGGTGAAGGTTTTCCCACTTCCAGTTTGCCCGTAAGCAAATACACAGGCGTTATAGCCCTCGAATGTTTCCCTTATCCTCACCTAGTGGTGCATACAATGCATTCATATAATAATAATAATAATCGGCTAACTTATATAGAGCCATTTTTGTGAAAAATCCCCTCAAGGGCGCTTTACAAATTAAGATACTGTTTAACCTAAGCTCCTAGCGGTAGACTATATTACCTTTAACTTGAGCAGACTAGGGCAATTACGCATTCTGGGAATTTGTATGTGAGATTTCAAAAAGATGCATTTTTAATTGAGACCGTATATAGGCCATTTTTTTAAAAAAAAAAAAAATAAAAAAAAATACCAAGTGCAGTGAGTCTTGACCATTTATTACATAAAGCAAGGTGATCAGACTTACGCTTCAGCGCCAGTCCAAAGCATCACATAAAATATTCAATATTTTTATGCGATTAATCACATTCCAAATCAGATCCCTAAGCTCATGCTTGGTAGCCTAGTGCCCAATGCACTACACCACGACGGATGATCAAATTTTACGGAAGATTGAAATATAATTTAGCAGTTACCTGCTCTTGTGATGTGAAGTGGCCATCTTTACTGTCAAACGACCAGTAAGAATGGTCGAAAGTGAAATCCTTAGAGCGCTCTCTTGTGGTGTCAATCTGACCTTGATCCAAAGCTAAAGAATTCTAGAATAAAAACATTAATCAATTACACCAACTATTTTCAGTAAAAAAAAATATTTTTATTTCAACCAGTTCCAAAGGCCAGGAGGCCCAATAACAGAGAAAAATCACTTCTGATTTCTCATCGGGAATCGAACCCGAACCTCCGAATCGTGAATCTGGCGGTTAGCCATTATTTATTTATTTTATTGTTTTTATGCCCATAGGGCTTTTACATAGACATTTTTTAAATGATTACACAGTAGGTAGCTATTCATTACCGCCAGAGATGGCATCCAGATGGATGTTATGTTACGGAAGTGAATGTCTCTACTCTAATTTTGTAAATTTTCGTTGCCTTTATGCTGAGGCTGTTTCCTGCTGATTTTAGAATTTTTAACGCTTCATAAAACTTTTCAAATATCGACATAGTATTTATTTTATAGAACTTTACAGTAGATACACTGTTTCAAAAATATCCAACACAACTTGTGGTTCTACTGTGATAATTTATTTTGTGACAGCTGTTTCGTCGTGTCAGTTTAAAACGCTTTGGCAACGCGAAACAGTTGTCACAAAATATCACAACTTGTTTTTAATGGAAAACTTTTTAATAAGCGACTATTACATGTTTTCATAAAAGTAGCCAGGTTTTATTGAGCAAGGCATTAAACAATTTTACTGCCTCTGATAAAAACACTGAATACTTTTCTAAAATAATTAACTGGCTTCATTCTACATAACAAATTATTATATTCCGTTGTTTCCTTACTTTTAATGTATGAAGTCGAGTCTTTTTCCCATCCATTTCCACAATTAGTTTTGCATTCATGTCTATTTCTCTGAAAATATTGTAAGATAAAGATGTACATATGCATTTTTAGTCTTATAAAAATATTATTGTTAACTTAACTAAACATAATACCATTTTTTAACTAAACATAGAGTTTAACCAACACCAAGTTTAACCATCTGATAACAAATATATATCAATATTATTTTATCGACAAATCTCAACATCATCAAATTGATTAAGCAGAACCTAACAAAACGAAATAAGAAATCTGGTTGGACAATATTCCTTTAGTCCAATTAGCATCTTATAATATCAGAAACAAACGTTTTAGTGTGTAAAAGACAATTTAACGACGATACACCAATTAATTTAACGGAACATTTAAGCAGATTAAATAATCGTTATCCTGTAAATTATAATAAAGGTTGTAAATTAAGTGGAAAGGTTTCTGTCCTCATTATACTTTTAAACCATTATATTGGTCTCACCTCTGGTTGAATGGGCGCACTCGAACTGCTACTTTTAAAGACGCCATTGTCTATCATAATAATAATCCAGTATATAAATATAAATAAAACGTATTTTGTATTTATCAATTTAATCACAAAGAATACGTCATTTCAGAAATGTATAACCATAGATTAATATACCATATTTGTTAACATGACAGCACACATTATATTTTTAAGCCATAGACAATCACTTGCAATCACTTGCAATCATAAAGGTTTCTGCTAAAATGCTTAGCAATTTTCTCAATGGATGACAGAGAGTTCACATGTGAAGCATCGCGCCATTTTACTGTATATTGGCACAGGATATCAAATACTAGGTGAAATGGGGAATGTTGTAATACATCAAGTGGCCATTAACCCAGCCAATGACAGGTCATAAGCCCCTGGTAAACGCCTAGATATCCATATTCCCTTCCAGCTCGTCTCTGTTGATGTCAAATTTTTAAGCATAGACAATCTGTTTTAAAATAGTGTAGTCGCTCGTTTATTTTATTGTAGTAGTAGTAGTAGTCTCGCAAAAAAACGGGGTACCATCAAAATACGTTTAAAAAATGGCCTAGCAACAACCAGTAATATTTTTCATTGAAATTTCTCGAAATTATGATTTTTTTTTATTACTTCACTTCATTTTATATTGATTGCTGTTGAGTCTAAAAAATTAACAAAAGAAATAAATTCAATAAAAATATTTTTAAGCAAAATATCGTAAAAAGCAATATTTGAAATGTGTAATCGGAGGCCCCAAGTTCGGTTCCCGGTGAGATGACTAAATTGATTTTTCTCAATTCTGTATGTTGGAAATAATGTTCTGGTCTGTTAATGTCTATGATATACTACTTAGTTGAAATAAATATTAATACAATTATTTATGTATACCACGCTCATAATATTCTATTTTTATTAATATAAAAGAAACATTAGAGCTCTTATGACTTACAAAAATATTTCAATTTTGGTTCTGCTTTTCAATAGTCGGAAATTACTGTGCCAGAAAGCAGGAAACAAGTTATGAGAGGGTAGGATTCGAACCTAGAAATTCCAATCCGTAGTCTACCGCGCAAATTTATCCGGTTCGTTTTTATTAATCAAATTGATACACTTAATCTGTGACTTTTTGTTCTGAGAAGTACTATTTAATAACATGGGAAGACAGATATAATATATAAGCTCAAAAGAAATTAAAACAAGTTTAATTTTAACTCCTGGAACTGAGTTATTATTGTATATAATTAATTAAATCATACTGCACAAACACAATTAGCACAAATGCTAGTCCAGCTTTTCAAAATTTCGAAAGATTTTCAGGGGAGTATACGTTTGTTTCTTGCTTAATTCTTTTAAAGGAATTCTAAATTTTTTGCTGTTGGGGGAGAGATATTTCATTTTATAAATTTAAACGAAATTGGTGAACGCGCCTCATTTTTTTTAGGTAGGTAGGTAGGTACCAAAAATCACGTTTGTTAAAAATAATTTGACGATATTGATATATCCTAATTATTTTAGTGATAAAATATTATTTTTCATTTACTATTTCTTAGAATTTACAACCGTTCGAAATGCCCACATATAATACTAACAAAATAAGGAAAACCCACATTATGAATTACGAGTGGAATATCCGACACCTGGGTAGGGCACTATACGAAAAGTGCAACGGACAAGGACCCTATTAGCCAGGTGTAAGTCATTAATTGTAATTAATTTTAGTTAAAAAAAAATTTTTAAAAAAAAGAGCTGGATAGTTAGTTCCTAAAATTAATTACAATTAATGACTTACACCTGGCTAATAAGATTTTGTTTACTTAGATTGTTGTTTAGATATACATTAAAAACACATATATGTACAATAAAAAAAAATATATAAACAAAAATCCCACCAAGGCATAGCCTGTTTGTGGGTATACTGTGAGAACTTACGTAGCTGACACCGAATTAATAGTATTATACAACTCTTTTCACAGTTTAAAAAAAAAAAAAAAACGTTGCTTTATGTTTAATTATGTACCTACCGTAAAAATGTAAAATTAATCAATAGCTTGTTATTAAATCTAGAGCAAGATAGTTAAGACTTTAAAATAAAATAAATTTTAGTTAGAACCTATATATATTATGAAAGAACAATTGATTCATCTTCATAAAATATGTAATTCTATGTTAGCTAAGTAATTTACCACAATTACGAAGTGCGTGAGTGAAAAGGACAGATCAGACAGAGCGTCAAGGCCAATAACAGTCGCGCCAGAAAGGGAAGACCGAATTAACTCCGCCCCTAACAGCGCTAACCACCCCTTTGCCAGCACCAGAAGTGCAAATCAGTTGGGATCACGTTGGGATCGAAGAGTCGTCAGAGTAGGTCACCGGCCTTTGAGTCGTGTGACGAGAGTTGGAATCGGAAAGTTGCCAAAGGCTCTTCTCAACGTGGAGAAGGCCTATTATCATCAGTGACAGCCACTGAAGACGTGTTCTGCGGGCGCAGACACGTGTTTTTGAAACACGCCGCGTGTTCAACGGACCTCCGTCATCAGCCGCCCGGTCCAAGGCAAGCTGATCGCCCACGCGTGCCTGTCCTGGCCGCCTACAACACAGGCTACACCCAGCCTCCGCCCTCTCCCAAAGCGGCAGATCACAGCTTCGTCCTCGGATCCAACAAGGCCGCCCACCCGGGCCGCCTACCATATTCGGGTGTTGGTAGACCGCCCGCCTGACTATGCCGTTCTCTGCGATTCAGTGAGTGATGATTTTGTTTTGTTTAAAGTGTAGATTATACGAAAAGTGCAAAGGACAAGGACCCTTTTAGCCAGTAAGTCATTAATTGTAATTAATTTTAGGAACTAACCAAATGTTCGCTTAATTTAAATACAGGTACATAAAAGCATCCCAGCTCTTTCAATTGCCATAACCCAATTTACTTTAATCTTATTTTAATTTCCATGCCAGATTTCACACACACATACAGGTAAACAATCACGTTTATTTATCCTCATTTATTAATTGTTATAATAATCCTTTGTTTATCTTAATACCCCGTTTTAAATAGTACTTTTCCCCCGGGTGTATTAATATTTGTAATCTAAATTTATAGGTGAATTAATATTTTTCTATGGTTTGCATATTTCGTGCTCGTTTTTTGGAAACCCAATATTATCTGTGATCCGAGTTTTTTCCGAAATACGGAAAACTTTTATTATTGGGAATTTCGCTAAAAAGTTCTCCTGTAAGTCTTAATTTGCCATAATTGGACTGTTTATGTATCGCTTTTCATTAGCATTTAAACTTTTGTAAATGTTAAAATCTTACATAATACATGTTACAATGACATTTCCAGATTAACCAACAATCATGTCTGATGCTCCCGCTGGCCGCCCAATGAAATACCCTTACACATTTTCTGCCAAATTAGCACAGTTTCCTTTCAAGTTCCATGTCCAGAACAATTGGATTTACAAGTACTACCTTATCGCTATGGTTGCGAGCTACCCAGCTATAGTGTACATCCACAACATCGGTATTTATGTTTTATACTTGCTTATTTTATGTAAATGCCTCGCGTTCATATTATAAACTGTGTACCTTTGTCTGCCAACTTCTATTTGTCTTCCCAAGTCAGGTCCACATTCCGCATTTCAGATTTTAACTCTTAACTAGCTTTGCGCGTTGAAAACTCACCCAGTTGGGCAATTACAGGAATGTCGACGTGAATTTACAGGTTGCTACAAGGTCAATATCGACCATCGCCAATTTTCTACAGATTTACGTCGATACAGGGTTGATATCGACCTCATGCAGACCTGACATGTCAATATTCCTGTAATCGTCCAACAGGTGCTTGAAATACTAGAATTTAATGAATCGATTGGCACGTTTGCACCACAACTTCAGGAAGGTACTGGGGAGGGGTCACTTAGGCTAAAAACATGACGGTAGCGGAATAAACAAAAGTCAAGACTTGTGACAGAATTTAAGTCAACATGCTGACGGAATGTGAGCAGTCATAAGCTGGCTAAATATATGACCACAACCACGCCATAGTTGGTATTGGGGTTGTGGTTAAGAGTTCTTCCAATAAATATTAGTGTGATAGGGAGCTGGAAGCCAGCGCTGATGTGTGGTGGCCAAGTGCGTAGGCAACTATAGATTTACAACCTCACTTAGTGTATAATGCATTTGAAACTACATTGTTTATATTCCTGTTTTATTATTATGCTGATGAAAACATTACCAGAATCCACCATGTGTGTGAAAAAAAATGTTTTGATTCTATGCTCGACTAATAAATATTGGTTTGATTTCAGTAAATTCCCCCTCTGCTATCCGGGCTGCTGAAGACGCCAAGCTAAAGGAGCTGGCCAAGAAGCACGAACACTAAATAACAACAACTATGTAAATTTGTTACAGTTCTTAGAAACTATGTGAATCCAATACACATTGTATATCATTTATTTAATTATATTTCTTTATTGATGTGAGAAACTTTGTTTATTTACCATTCCACAAAATTTCAAAGCGCTCGCTTTTAGCAAAATTTAAATGTAATCATTATTCAAAACACAAAAAGTTTTTTCTCAAGCCTGGGTATTTGTGAAGTTGTTCCCCTCTGTAATTGGGCCTCCTGGCCTGTTGAGGTGGTTAATTAAAAGAAAATAAAGTAATCAATAAAAGAGGTTGTTGAACTAATGTCTACAAATAATATTTAGAAGAAAAAAAAAACAATAACTTGTAAAACACTTTCCTCGGCCCCAGTGAGTAATGTATTAAAAAATATTGGTACGAGTACAATAAAAAATGTGATTAAATATAAAATATCAAAGTTAAAACACAAAGTTGTTTGGATGTATTTTATTGATTTAAGCAGACTTATTTATGAAAAACTGTGTAAACACATTATTTGTACTCAAAATTCTACATAATCTATGGATCTGATGGTCACAGCGCTCTTAATACTTGGTAGGTGCTAATAAACTTAAATACAATACCATATGTCTTATACCTTAATACATTGAAATAGAGAGACATTTCCATTGTTAGTACAAGGTTACATAATACATTATAAATTAATGACAGGTTCTGCAGTTTTATTATTAGGTGGTATTAATGGGAATTTCAGTTTTATGTAAAGGCCTGCTTTATAAACAAACTGATGGAACTTGCTGTATTGGAACAACCTATTATCAAAAGGGTGTTGCTAATTACATGACATCCAATAAACTTGTACACGTGATGTGGGCACTTTGGGCGAAATGCCTCCTTTGAACCCAGAGTAGATTTTCCATGTAGTAAACACCAAACTTAATTGCTAACAATTTACGTGTTTAAGCAAAGAGTTCTTGTATTTATTATTAGCTGATTCGAAAAAGGACCAGAGATGGGTTTCATATAACATGATTTTTCAAAAAACACTAAAGTAAAATGTGATGGATTTCAATTCTTTCAGTATTGAAATTATACCACGCAATATTGTCATAGATGACAGATATTAAAAACATGTGTGTTTCAAAACTGACATTGTTAAATAAATGAAACTGGCATTTTATGATGTTATCTTATGTTTTTAATCATGTTGCTTTGGAATCCGTGGTCAAATATTAAAATTGTACATTTTCAATGTGAAAATGTTATTAAATTATGTAAAACAGAAAGCAACTTATTTAAGCCACAGATATTTAATCTTTCGAATGCAGTATCGACCATAACATCACAGAAACATAGAAAAATATTAATGCAAATACACTTATCTTATTTTTAAAAAAAATGTTTTGTTCAATCACAACCAATTTTTAGATTATTCCAGTTAACTTACAATGTAAAGTCAGAAAATACAACAAAATAATTACAGAACAGAGTAGCATTATGCAGAGAAAAATGAACCGGCTGTTTCTCAAATAATTTGAATTTAGATATTTAATGAAAATACTGGTAGACTAAATGGAAAACTTTTCAACAACACCACTTTTCTGAATCACTTGAATTTTGAGGATGAAAAAAGTGGGATTCGGGGTATCTGCGAGGGGGTAAGGCGAGGCGTTTTTGCATTTTTACCATTTCAAATAAGAAATAAATTAATGTTTTTTGTTGGAAAACTTGCTCTGTAGAAAATGATTTGTTTTGATTTTGGCAAAATGTAGATACACCATGATAATATCCATAGTAACAAAGGTTATCTTTTTCATTTAGTAGAGTAAAAGCTTGATTAATATTGGAAAAATATCTGTAGGCTAATCATACACAATTTTACTACGGTTACTTTTGTTTATGGTAAGGCGTTAGATCAACACCTTTATTAGATTCGGTTATGATTGAATAACAGGATTTGCGGTGATACATTTTTAAATTATCAACTTATGAATACATAAAATAATAAATTTAAAACCTAAAAATCACATCAGATGAGAATGTCAAATAATATTTTTGTATTATCTAATTTAACCTGAATTTTCTAAGCATGGCCATTCACAACAATATATCTTGAGGATGCTGCTATGTTTATTTAATAAATTATAACTTTTCCTACAAATTATTGAGAGAAAAAAACGATTTTAATCATACAAAGAAATTGATACCCGTATGCAGAGATGTATCTCAACTTTAAGAAAGTTCATTCCAATCACTCGCATATTGGCAAACATTAAAGAGAGAAAAGTTGAATGTACTTTTCATAACTTGAGATATATCTAAATACAGGGGTAAATTATATTTACCGGTGGTATTGGCAAGTTAGTTTATAAATAATTGAGCGCCGTCACAAAACGGAGATAATACATACTACATTCACCAGTATAATCACCCAATAAGTCTAGTATGCATAACGCCAAGAAACCAATTATATTATTTATAAAAATACTTTGTCTACGAACTTTACAAAAAAAAACTTTGTGAAAAAAAGTAAGGGAAGCCTCGCCACCAACAATGATCTGTGCTTTAATGTATTTAGGGAAGAAAATGTCATATTTTCTCATAACATTTAAAACATTCAAATAATATAAAGAAATTAATTTTAATTTGTTAAATTTATGATCGTACGACAAAGATCATTTGTGGTGACAAGTTTATAAATAAACAGAGATTATTTTAGTGTCTACTACAAAACATTTTCATAAAAAAAAATAATGTACAAATATCAATGACTCGAGTGGTTTAAAAATGGAGGACAGATGAATACTAACCGTTCCAATGCCTTATCTTAACCTTACTGTTAAGTATACTAACCGTTCCAATGCCTTATCTTAACCTTACTGTTAAGTTAAATAGAAAAATCCGCTTTACTAAAATTAATACATGGGAATATTCGATTTAGTATTAAAAATGGAATTCAAAATTTACATGTAACAGATGTGATATATTTTAAAGTCTAAATACGTAATATTAACGATAATCACTACCTATATTGAAGTACCTAAATATTCATACACTGGTTTATAATATATAAAAAAAAAAACACATCACTATTCACAAAATATTGATGTTTTCGAGATTAACAAGTATTTCTAAAATAAGGTTTCAGTATAAATAGTTATTATAAATAGTTAAATTAAGACACCGCCTTTATACAAATAAAACTCTTCCAAATTACTTAAGTTACATATTTTTTCAATTCAAGGTACGATTCTTCTTCTTTGAAGATTCCACTGGTGGATCATCAGTAGGAAGTCCAACTATATTTAGTTCTTTGCATCGTTTATCGAAGAACTTGTGCAATCTCACTCCAGCCCTGGAAAGAGGAGAAAAAATTAGTAAAAAGGTCTCTGAACTTTAAAATTGGAAAAAATCAGCATCAACCTTCTGCACACTGGCAGACACTTTTGAGCGTCAACTTTTTTTACTCATTCATTCACTACACATGAACCATTTTTTATATTTTTTTTCAAAAGAATTTTTTTTGTTTACATAGATATTGGTTTGGTTGGAAGAAATTGCCAATTTGGGCAATAAACCCGCCAATGTACACAACTATTTGTACAAAAAGTCAAATAAATAAATAAAAAATAAATAAAAAAAACATTAAAAAAATATAAAAACAAAATCCCAACAAGGCATAGCCTGTTTGTGGGTATACTGTGAAAGTCAAACAGTGTGCACGTGGCAAAAGAAAAAAATAAAGTCATGTAAAAATGGAAAAATAACAGATAATGTAAACAAGATAGTTAAAAAAAAAGAATACAAGATTACATTGGTATCTTTATACCGGAAGAAGAAGAGAGGAAATAATTATAATATATAAAATAAAAAATGACGTAGATTATGTTATAGTTATGGTCTTTATAGTAAGAATGATTCTACCTTTACACTATGTATCCAACTTTGTGTTAATTTTTTAAAAGATGAAAAATTTGGAAAATTTGACAATGCCATTTTATTGTCAGTTAAAAAAGAATTAATTAAACTGGGGGCAATAAAATGTGCATGGCTCTGAGCAAGTCGTGATTTACAATGTGGTATTTCTAGCACTCGGATTCTTCTTTGACTAGACGTATTTGAGCCTCTAGCAAAAAAGTTTTGGTGCCTATCATCCTACCATCGTAAAAGCCCTTTCTTCATTTTGTCAATAGTGCCTACCTCAGGCTTGCATTCTGCTCTAATTTAATATGAAAACGATTCTTACTTTCCAACAGCGTCATTTTCCTGGTTGTATGTGAAGCAGTTATTGAACACGAGAGCGCAATCCGTCATGAACTGTGAATCGCTGGCGTATTTCTTGCGTTGAAGTTTGGTTTTGATAGTTCCAAAGTCCATCGGATCTGTGATCACTTTGAAATAATCAGGGACCTAGAAAATAGAATAATAGGTTAATTGAAAAGTCCCCGGCCTGACACATAGATGGCGGTACTAGAATTAAATCCATATGATTTTTAGTTAGCCCTAACCTTCAAAAGACGCGTGTATAAATTTGACAGCTGTCGGATCATTAAATTGTGAATTATAGCATTTTGAGTAAAGCAACTTTTGTTATTGTGAAAAAAATGGATAAAAAGGAATTTCGCGTGTTGATAAAATATTGCTTTTTGAAGGGAAAAAATACAGTTGAAGCAAAAAC
>JAGVSP010003522.1:0-31624 GCA_022494985.1 Micrasema minimum | reverse complement strand
ATTATCGAAGATTCGAACACGCGTCGCTTTCATACTCTATTTTAAAAATCGAACTCGCGAACACTTTTTTTCGTCCGCGAAACAAAAGCGTATCGTTTTCCCGTCAGTTTGAGCGGGAAATCAGAACTTAACATATAAGTAATTAGGTTGTGTTATAAAATTTTCGGTTGAAAGCGACGCGCTAACCGCGCGGAGAAGACTAGGAGACTGGCGCTGATCGCTGATGTTGGCTGAGATCCGCGATATTCGCTTCTGACAAATTTTAGATCAGAGTCTAATTTTACCCGGTACAATGTACAATGGCGGCGCGGCGCATTGACAGATCGCAAAAGGCCAATTCGTGGGAGGAACTCGCAACCTCCCAACTCGAAACGTATATCGTCTCCTGTTTATAAAGAAGTAAGACTGATGTAATAAATTAGTAACCATTGCGCAGGCTAATACAAAACAAAATAGGTAATTTTAAGAAAACAGGCACTTCGAAAAAGTATTTCTAAAGTTTACGTAGGTACCTCCTCGTACATAATATTACTTCTGTTATTTATAATAAAAGTGCGAGGACATTATAAACTAGTTTCCTGATGACTTAGTCAAATCTGTTTTTACCAGAAGCTAGTAGATCTAGGGAACAATAAGAGCATTTTGTTTGAAGTATTTTCACAACGCATTTTACCTCTTCAAGTTTCTGTATGGGGTATGATCTTAGGGCTATTCCTTGCACCTTTATCTTCCTTGATAATTTGTATAATTTTGTAGCTATGAAAATTTTAAAAATAAAATAATATTTTTAATAAAAATGAATAAATTATGTACCTCTACTGCACTGATATAATAAATTTATTTGTAGCTACTTACCTAATGAAATTTAAGTGAGTTTCCGCTTTACACCGCGTTATTTATTCGATGAAAATACTATTTTATCGCTTTTTTAGATCAAAATAATTAGAACACAAAATATTTTGTTTTTATCTGTTTCTTAGTGTAGAGGTAGGTAAGCACGCTCTGGAATGTTTACAATAATATTTTCCAATACTTCTTTTGGACTGAAGACTAATTGTTTATGTAATAAATAACAATTACATCATAATAATTTATAAATAACTATAATATAAAATCTAATTTTGAAGAAAAATTTCTTCTTCTTCTTTCACCACGTTCGCTCCTATGTAGAGCATGTGGACATCACCGTCCAGGAGACCCTATCGCCAGCCAGCTCTCTCGCCTCCTATTAATTTAAATTTAAATAAATACATACATTTCTACTATTCTACTATCTATAAAAATACAATCTGACGCGTTTGGTCTTAGGACATTTTCAAAAAGAGTTTCAGAGTTTTAAAATGACCTAAAGTTTAAAATGACGAAATGTGTCACATTGCATATAATGGTACAACATTATCTTTTTTTTTAAATGGGTGCCTCCACAAATTTATATAAAATGGAGTTCTACCAACTATAAATCACTATATTTATATTATACTAACATGATATCATAGGTGTGGAAAAGAGTGAAAGAAGGACAAATACTAGGAAGTACTTCCAACGAATTTTCTTTTGGCATATTTTTTTGATTAACAAACGAATTGTAAAATTCCAACCTGTCAATAGTCATCATTCCTTCATCTATTTTCTTATTTGTGTTGTGAACACTTTATTAATGTGCTAATATGCATGAGATCAGTCTTCATTTTTAACCAAATCAATAACGATGTATAACTTATTGCTATTATGAACGTATTTATTTTAAGCAGACATTGTAATAAATGGAGGTTTGAGTCGTTTTTACATTGTCTTTTCTACTATAAATAATTACTAGATACCTACATAATACTTGCCCGTGGAATTATTAGGACCACATTAAATTAAATACATATGATGATGCCTCTTTACATAGAAGTGTGTATTTTTAATAGGTACTTTTCATCATGCATACTAATACATACCGATGTTCATAAATAAATAAAAAAATTAACTACAATTGACATCTCAACAGAGACGAGAAGTTTGTAAGGGAATAATATTCGTAATGGGTGAATCTATTTTTTGTCTACAAATGTTTGAACACTCTCAAAATGTTTTTAAAATAAAAAATAACCTTTACAGAATTGTTTATATGCTGGTGTCATCTGTTGAGAAGATTGCAAAGCATTTTTTTTGGCAATCTTCTTTTATTAGATGTAGGTAAGGCCCTATCGGGCTTTATTACTTACTCTAGAAGACGCCTGAAGATGTCTCTCCAATTTTTTTGCTTAACCAGTAAATCTTTTAAAACATTTTTTTTTTTAAATACAAATGGGGAATGTTGTAGTACTTCAAGTGGCCACTTAACCCAGCCAATGGCAGGTCATAAGCCCTGTAAACGCCTAGATAACCCATATTCGTTTCCGGAGTTTCTCTGTCTCTGTTGGGATATCAATAATATCTGATATCAGCCCAGCATGGGTATAATCCAGTAATTTGTCTACAAGTATTCATTTAAATAAATGTTGTTTAAAAAAATAACCCTTTAAGATCTAGGTAAAAAGTTCCATGGGTACAGTGATGTAACAGCGAATACGCTAGCGGAACTGAAATCATTAGCGGAAAATGTTGTTTTATATTATTCCGTTGCAATAGGATTATTTTATACTTAAATGATGGTTACGTAAATTGAATGCAAAGTAGAGGACGTCTTAGCAACGCCTCGGAGGTGATATAATCAATTAATAAACAAACAAAAGTAATCGCTTATAACCATCTTCTTATTTTTAGTTGACTGCTCTTGACGGAGCAGTCGTGGTTTTGCCCATTCCCTTTCATCCATCACTGTCTCCAGCACTCCTGAACACCTCCTGGAGAGAGACGCCCGTCGCCTGCTGTCACCCGCCTGTCACCAAGTCAGTCCATCTCGTTGGGCTCCTCCACGGGATCGAGAACCTTCGACCAGACCCTACACAACATTTTTTTTAACAGAGAAAAACTTTAGGAAAATTTTTGTTCTCTGTCCCTAAAGGTGGCGGCAAAATAAAAATTGGTAATTAAAAATACATCAACTTCTAGGAAATTTGCAAGTCACTTTATATTTTATTATCTTTCATCTTTATTATCTTTCAAATTTCAGTCTAATAACTTTAAAACCTTTACCGAATAAGTACACTCAATTTATACAATGACCATGGAGGTGAACATGTCTAATGTCAACGTAAGGCTGCACAGAATATTGACCCTAATACCTAGGATGATAGGAAGCAGATTTGAGTGAAATGCAATAAGGACCAAAAAACCTGACGACAGTTGTCGCAATGCATGATCAACTGTTGATAAAAATGCAAATGATTCATATGTATAAGCATGTTTGTATTTCATAGGACTGATATTGTCGTATAGGCTAAGTAATAGTTGGACTACTTTTACACACCAGTCAAGCATAAGACATACATATACATGTTGTATATTATATAATTTAAAAAACCTATAATTTAATAATATGTGTAGTTTCAGTTGGTGAAAAGTAGGTAAGCGTTATTTCGTATTAATTCAATATTTTTCTAAATTAATTTTTGACTAATGATATTATTAATGGATTATATTTTTCTAAATTAATGTTAAATTAGTGTACAGACAAATAACATTCCAATTATGCGTTTGGCACCTGCAAAAAAATTGTGTTTGCCATTATTATTATGTATGGCAAAGTTCGGACACATTTATTTCAGCTGATTAAACACCAGTGCATTTTTTTGATTCTGGTACCAATAAAATAAATTTAGGTTATTAAATATGATTAATAACATTATTGTTTGATTTTTATCGCCTAGCCAAGTCAAATCCGCTCACAAATCCATTCATATTATTAGGATATTTTAAAACTGCGAAAAGTATCCCAAAAAAACGAAAATACATAAACAAATCGTAGAGCTTGATCGTTTTGATTTTATTGGATGCGTCCACTAAATTATCTAGGTATATTAATAGCCAACTAACTAACTAACTAACCATCACGCCATTTCCCCAAAGGGGTAGGCAGAGAGGATAGAACGCCACACCACTCTGTCCTGGCATACTTCTCTTGCTTCCTCCACATTCATATTTCTTCTCATGCACGCACGTCGATTATTCCGACTTCTTACATGCCCACTTTCAAGCACTTGTTTTACTTGATCATGCCATGTCTTTCTCGGCCTTCCTCGACTTCTACATCCAGGCACAGTCGCATCATATATTTTTTTTAGCCGTTCTTTCATCATCCATTCGCTCTACATGACCGAACCAACGTAAAAGACCTTTCTTAATTTTGTCGATAATGCTTATCTCAGCCTTGCATTCTGCTCTAATTTCAACATTAGCGCACCTATCATACATAGTTTTACCACACATTCGCCTGAGAGATCGCATTTCAACTGCATTCAATTTACTTTCATCTTTATATTAATAGCCGAGTAAATATAATTTAGATTGCATTAAGACATTTCAGTAAATGGTTTTCTTGCTTAAAAATTCTTTGTGATTTAGATTTTTATGGGAGTTGGATCCTGAGAATTACCTTAATTTGCTATTTTACGCTTAACAAAAAAATATCGTATCGTGAAAATTAATATTTTTATCCAAGGACGCCTTACAATTACGGTACATAAGAAATAACTAGTTTTAGGTATACGTGTATAAACCGAAACTTGTAAAATCGCACTTTGGGAGATTGGAAATATTCAATATTCAGGTAAGTACCTACTCTATATTTTTTTTCCGGGGATTATCATCCATTTCGGATTATCATTACATTAAATCGCCAATTTTCCATTTTTCGTTCATTCTAAACATTGCTTTATTGGCTAATTATTTATTGGAAATCGGGGATAATTACCAATAATGTTTCCCAAGTATTTATCGTTTATATTCTAACATATAAACTTACTGGTTTATAAAAAACATTTTGAGTGTGTCCAAATACTTGTAGACAAAAACTGGATTTCACCCATTACGGGCTAATAATTACAATTTGACATCTCAACAGAGACGAGAAGTTTGGAAGGGGATATTTATATCAAGGTGTTTACAGGGCTTATGACCTGTCATTGGCTGGGTTAAGTGGCCACTTAATGTATTACAACATTCCCCATTTCACCTAGTATTTAATATCCATATCTGCCAATTATCAGAACTTGTATATATACAGTGAAATGGCGCGACGCTTCACATGTGAACACTCTCTGTCATCCATTGAGAAAATTGCTAAGCATTGTTAAGAAAGTTAAGTTGTTTGCTAAGAAAATTGCTAAGTTGTTTGCTAAGAAAATTGCTAAGCTGGTTTATAATTAAACTCACCTAAAATGTGTTTTGTTTTTTTCTGTCTACAATTGGCGACCAAAGATTAATCAATGTTCCTTCATACTAAAATATATTGCCTCATGGAACAAAGAGTTTAAAAAAATACAGTGTAGTTGTGTTTTCCTTCACACTGACAAGACCTGTATAATTTTCTACTGGACAGAAGATGGCGGTTTCCCTGCCGCGCCGCGACGCGACAGCAAACTAACTGCTCGACTGACACCGTGTCGACGCCGATGGTGCTCGACCGACCGACGTGGCGTCGAAAGTGCCTGATCAACGGTGATAATTGACGCTAACAAAACAGGTACATACTGCTGCTGATTTTATCAATTTAGGAAGGCTTCATAAATTCTGTCCCTAAGCAACAAACCTCATTTTTAAAATACATTTTTCAGGTGACGCATTTTAGTGATTTTTAGTCTTAGTTTACTGTTTTTCTCCAATTTTTTTAATTTAAATACCTACTGTTCGAAAATATTATAAATTTGATGATTTTTAAGGAGGCTTTTTGGCTTAAGGTATGAATTGTAATATGTAAGTATGGAAAGGCGCTGCGCTTTCCACAAAGGGTAGAATACAAACTCTGTTGGCTAATGTACAAAGCCATGCATGATGCCGCTCCAGAGTATTTAAAAGAGCTTTGCATTCCAGATAAACTAGCTGAAAGACGTCTCACACTTCGATCAGCTACATCGTCAGCTATAGGCAGGGTTTTAGTACCGATCCGTAATCAACGCACAAAATTTGGAGTGCGCGCTTTTGCGGTTGCGGGCCCTGTGGCTTGGAATGCTCTCCCACCAGAAGTGCGCAACTGTGAGAGTGAAGTGATTTTTCGAAAGAAACTTAAGACCTATATGTTCTCTAAATCTTTTGATAATGGTATTTTCTACTCAGAAATTGAGTTTTCACTCACTTTAAATTTCCCGAGCCGTTAAATTCAATATTTGAAGCGCCCTTGAGGTATATTTATACGAAAACGGCGCTATATCAATTATCCATAATAATAATAATAATAATAAAGGACTACGGTATCTTAAGTACAATAGTTGAAGATGAGGACAATTTTTTTGCTAATTTATTCGTAATTACCACAATCGACTTTGTTTTTAAGAAACGTCTGAAGCATTACTACCTCTCCTTAAACCTTTAAACATCCTTCATTCATCCTCTTTCCTTCCTTCTTCTATTCCATTTCCCGATATCATATCTAGGTACTTATATTTTAAACAGTACACAATTTGTACATAAATTGTTCAAATTGCAGTAAATTGTTTAAAAACCAGGACCACGTCGTGTCGCGTACCTACCTAATTTATCGGCAGTGTAAGTAGTGGACAGATCGTTTAATGAAATAAAAACTTATGAAACAATGGATATAAGTAATTGAAAATCCCTACCTTTAAATTACTTCGAAAAAAAAGAGCAATATAAAAATATGGAAATAATAAAAAATAAGAGTGTATGAATTATGTGGCGTTCTATTATCTCTGCATATCCCTTCGGAGTTGGCGTGATGGTTGTTTGTTAGAAGATAGGTAGATACATCATCACACTACGATAGGGTGCTACAAGTTGACAGCGTGGGTGTAGACTGTGCAACTCGCAATGGATCACATTCAATAAACGTACTGTTGAGTAATTATTATTTTTATAAAATCTTCTTTAAAAATTGGTCGCCTACGTGGACTCACTCGGTAAATAGGTAAATCATTAAAGTATTTTTTAAAGATGATTATGAATAATATTAGAATGAATAGTATACGTAGGTGTCCATTGCATTGGCGTAAACCTCATTGGTAGGTTGCGGCATTTATAGACAGATGATTTAAATTTTAACGTCATGATCAGAAACCGTAAATGTTAGTACCTACCTACTCTAAATATTAGCACAGCCTTATTCCTCCCTAATCACATGTAAATGAAAAGCACTTCCGGTTGGAAAACAAGTTTCTATTATGAAAGTTTGAATGGAATTTAGCTTGAACTATTGCTTAGGTATTGTTACTGAACAAAAGTGCTTTTAAAAATGGGTCAAAATGCTAAAAATGTAACAAAATACATCAAATTCAATTTTGATCAAATCGAAAATGCTTCAATTGAGTATAGGTGGGGATTGTAAATTTTATTGGAAATAGAAGCTGAGACTTGTGCATTGTAAAATAGGAAATCCGCGGTCTATAATAAATAATGCCTCTGCTAGATAAATAGCCCTCACTTCAGGTAGTTTTCAAATAAATATTATTTACAACCAGCATTTTTGTCCCATAAAAATAACTAATGTGTAGCAGTAAATACCAACCTATTTAAAAATTGCTTTGACAATTTTAACTAGGTGTATCGTCATTTTTGTTGGATGATTCTTCAATAGTAAACAAATGTTTTCACTTAGGTAGGTAGGGTACCTACTCTATCTATTTCCAAGATAACATTATTCAGTTATCCAGTACTTCAATAAAATTTGCTAGCTTCCATTGCAGTCACTCTGGTACCTGTGTGTTCTGCACATAGATGGCGGTAGTCATCGCTTTCTGTATCCTGCATTATTTCATTATTTGAGGAGCTAGCGATCAAAACGGGATAATTTTATTTTACAGGATAGCCAAAAACTTTTTTTTAAGTACTTTTACACCGCTCACTGGTCTCCTGGTCTGTACCTAGTCTCATTCGATAGCTGTACCTATGTTTAAAGGGCTTCGCAATAAGTTTATTTTTCTGAAACACTGAATTATACCATTTTGATCGCCAGATCTTCATTTTATACATGTAAGGATGTTATAAAAATGTGTTAAGTTATGCGCCCTTCCACCTGCGGTGCGATTCTCTTAAGGTTTTAGACACTTCTGCGCATACGAATTCAGTACAAAATCGTATGCGCAGTAGTTGAAAAAAGTTAACAGAATTGAAGCGCTGATGTATCTATCTCCCACGTTTTAATGGTAACAAAATAATTTTGCTAGGTATCTCTTTACATAATTCAATTCACCTCATGACTTATATATTGACGATTGGAGTCCAGGATGTATTTGGTAGTTCACAGATTGTAGTAATTTTCATTCAAAAAGTGCCTTGGTCCAAAACATTAGTATAAAGTCTGTGAATAAGGTTCTATCACAAGACCAATTAATTATGGAAAATAAAATACACTAATCACTATCTTGAGATTGAAGTGCAATCGATATTAAAATGTTTGATTACGTATTCAAATTACTTAATTGATCCCATAAGTAAAGATAAGGATGTAATAGAATTGCTTTTCGACATGCAACAAAAAAGTAGGGTTTTTTTTTTGTTGTTGCAAAATGTTGAATCGATGCCACCAACTAAATTTTAGAATTAAATGGTGTTCTAAGATCATTGAGATGAAATAATATTATGTAGTCAACTTTGAGGGAGAAAGTCACTTCCGAAATTAGCGATACTCCGACTCAAGACAAAACTAGCGGTTATCGACCGAGAAAACAGTAACCTGCAATCTAGGCCGGTACAACACCACCTAAATTTCGGTAACAGCAAACTGTAATATCTGCCGAGAGCCGTTAATTTTATATTTTGGAAATGCGTACTGTTTTACCTGCCGGTAATCGCTAGTTTTATATTTTGTCATGCGTCTCAGTGTCACCCACAACGGCAGAGGATTGCTTTTTGTTTTCCTTTGATTTGACGTTTATCGTAGGATCCATTATTATTATTATGGACGTCATTGACTTAGATTCATTAGCTTAAAAAATATGTGTTAAAAAGGTGAAATTTTTTGATATTATCATACTTGCCTCAGTAGTAGAATCAGGAATCCTAAAAATAGAAAAAAAAAAGGTACTACTGATAGTATGGAGAAACAGCCGCATGTCACGTTACATCCTCTTCATGTTCTCAGTAATTAGCTGACAGCGGACGAACACTCATTCAAGAATTGTATGGACAAGATATATATTGTGTGTTAATCACACCTGTGAACCCTAATAATAAAATATTGAAATGCACAAAAAAAAGTACTTTTAAAACTTATTATTATTATAGTGATTCCTCCAAGGTTAAATTAAAAAGTATGCTTTGCTTATCACTTGAGTACAAATTCTGGTAAAATTATAATTTAGCATTCATTTAAATCTTGATTAGACAAATCTAACCAAACAATGTTAACCTTAAATACAATGAGTAATGCTTACTGCACATAAGGGCGAGTCTTCTATTCTTGAAAGGAAGTCAGATATGCAATCATGATTTATTTTATCATCGTGGCTATCTCATAATCTACCCAGTATTCATTGCAAATTAGCATAGAAACAATTGTGCAATAATTCATAGATTAAATTGAACCCAAAGGAAGCGGTTAGATTGCAAATTATTAATGGGAACAATTCTACAACGGAAATATCTTTCTTTCTGGAATTGAAAAATGCAAATTTCCGTCAATGGCACGGCAATCAATCATAAATCTGTGAAGGCTAAATTATCATTGTTATGGCTTTGTCAGTTTTAATTGTTTGAAAAATTATTAGATACCATGCTAACATTTGTAGCTATGCTAATTATGAGAAATACACGATTCCTTCAAGTTGCATGTTTAGAAATAGAACTGATATTAATTTAGAACATTTATAGAGTTGCAAAACTTCAGTTGGAGGGATTGAGTGGTTTTGCAAAATGGGGGAAATAAAACAGCGGATGTATTGACCTAAAAATGAAGAAACATTTATTTCAGTATGTCTTTTTGTATAATTTATAAACAGAATAAATCCGTGTGGTAAGTGAACAGAGCATGATTAGAGCGAATATAAAGAGTACAGTAATGTTTATAGTTGTGTAGAATGTAGCAATACCCAACTAAATCACTGTAATCTGATCTGTTTGCCACAAATACGATACAGGTGTGTTCTCCTATTCTTCATCAATCTTTTTTTTTCAAGTTTTTTTTTAAATATTTTATTTTTCTTAATTAGTCTATGTTTTGGATATTTTAGAAAAACAAAAGAACATTTACAATACAATAATGGAGAAGGCGATGGGCCCCAAATATAAAGGATTTAAAATGAACAATTAGAGAAATATGGGAATAAGCTGGGGGACAACGCCCGACCCCGGAAAACACATTATCTTACAAAAAATTTACACAAGTAGGATGATACTGAAGGTTACATCTCTCCTCCCTATTCGTACTTTCTTTTAATCATACTTAATCGATAAAATGGTGTTAAAATAATTAAAAATTTATCTTTTACAATTATAATATTCTTTCAATAAAGTAGTTGAATCACTCATTCTGCACTCACAGCAGGGGGGGAGAAACGCACACACTTATATAATACACTTACAGTTTGTACTGGGGAATACCAGTCTAGAGTCTATGTTACAGAACAGCTCAAGGTTGGAAGGTCTGGTTAATGGTTCCCCACAAACACTAGAGAAATGCAGGTCCAATCAATGGTGGTACTGTGTGTCATGAAAATGTGTTTTCTTTATTACAACATTCTACGCGGCGCTAACTCACTTGGACGTCATCATGGTGACGAATTCTGCAAGAAAGGACAACGGTTAGTCGGGTGGTCGGGTGGTACTCGGGCGCGCAGCATGCCGCTACACTAGCGCACTACACACATGCCACTACCTCTCCTCTTCCAGGCGGACTCACATTTCCTGCTCGATACCCACCGTCACAACACAGAGGGCTACATCCAGGGGTTAGGGGAGTGTGTGTGTCGTCTGTACAGTCTGTCTCCGCTAGTCGGACCAGCTAACAGTGGGAGGGGGAGGGGGGAGTGTAGTGAGATTAGCGGGCGGATGCGAGCTAGATGCACAGGTGACAAGAGACAGTGTAGTGGTTGCCGTGTGAATAGAGTAGGGGGCAGAGCCCGAGGGGAGCTAGCGGGCAGGGCGGGGGGGTGAGTGGGGTGAACAGATCGAGCAGCAAATAATAATCCAACATAAAGTCAGTACCCTATAGTAGTGGAGCTTGCGACGTTCGCTTACCGACTCTGATTTATAAACCTTTTAATAATGTCCTATATCGCCATAGGACATTCCTAGCAGATGCTAGCACTCGCTGTCGCTTCTCAAGAAAATTAATTTAGCTAGAGCATGGAAATCTGGAAGAAGAGGAGGACCAGGTCACAATACGGCCTTACAGACACTACCACTCCCGCTAGGCAGGTGTGGCTATAGTCTCTATTCTATCAGCTAGAGACATTCTTGGTTAATTATCAGTGAATACCTAATGTGATATTAGTCATTTTTAACAATCATTATTCAACACATAAACAGGATTATCAGGTAGTAACAATGAGGTAGTTGATTTGTAGTGACAAATGGAGCTAAAAGAAATTTCAGACAGAATTCAATGTTGGCCCACCCTTTTCTTCACAAATAAAAGTGCTCTCGGTCAAAGCATTACAAAAGGTGTTTAATGACAGGTAAAATGAATTTGATACTGATGAATAGCTGAACAATGAAAATCACTTTCCTTCATCTCTTCTTACTAAATCACCTTTCTCCGGTACAATATACAGACAAGTGCCGACAAATGGAATGCCCATTCGTCTGACAGAAGCTCGTAAAGAATCACTGGCGGGGAGTTTAACCCGCAGTTCAGATTGGGGGAATACTGAATAGAAAAAGTGTCGGGCAATATGTCAAAAGGGGGATAGGTGGCCATGACCCGAGATAAGAAGTCAAAGAATCCGCAGACACTTGCTACTCGGAATGCAGAGGGGAAAAGGAGGGGGTCACGGTGCTGTATATTAGTATGATGGAATATATATTAGGCTGTTGGCGATCTGCCAAACTCAGACACAATGAAAAGTATTTACAAACACAGATACAGCAATGCGCATACTGCATTCATGTGCTTTATTTTGGTTCACTGGGGTATACTCAACAATCGGGTTCCAATCAAATGGAAAAAAAAATCTTCACACAACCACACAAAAAAAAAAAAGATGAACGCATACATTTTTAAATTTGAAAAAAAATATAACCATATAATTTTTTAAAGCAATTTTTACATGTAAATTCATCACTAAAACCTATTGTTTTATAATTTGACTATACCTGTAAACAATAAATTGACAACCGTGAGAAGCAGTGGCACACTGGTTGGGCTCCCCTTCCAGCAGTGATTGGTGCAATAGCGTGTGAATACAAATACCAGTGGTGCACCATTATTAACTTAAGCCTTAACTTGTAAATTACACACAGGTACTTGTCTCTACATCCAACAATATAATCACTCCGCATGCACGACAAGTAATACATATTGTAAATAAATAATCATCGCCAGACATAATTATTTTGTTATTTATTTTGATACGGCGGGTTTTAAATCATGCGGAAAAAATGCGATGGCACAGTGCCAAAATAGTGGACACGGAATATAAAAGTTGAAATAATAACAATTTAATGATTGTGGGGAGTATTGCTTAGTTGTTGGTACGCCACTGCGGTTGGGGAACCTTTTGATATGCGAGATATGTGGTTTAAAGTGTCCAACCCGACCAGCAGTGGACAACTGTAATATTCTATTACGGCAACACTGTAATGTGGAGTTGTTGACACAGAGAGGAAGTGTTTGGTTGTGACTGTAAATAGCATCAATGAAATTGCATCGCTGGTGCTGGCCAGATTGGCAATCCAAATACTGCGCTAGGGAGAAAGTTGAGGATTCGTCTACACGCAAAAGTCATGTTTTGCACTGTTTTAAATGCGAAAGATCGCTGATTGTCCCACATTAGCTTTTTTTGTGGTGGCTAGATTAGATAAGATGTATTGAAAAAATAAATGTCCACTAATAATGGTACTAATATCGTCACATGAATTACCGCATGTTTATTTTATCCGCTATATTGTTCCAAGTTTTTTTGAGCATCTTTCTTCTTCATTGCGCTCGTAATATCAATCTGTCAAGTGGCAGTATTGCATTCAAGACTAAAATATAACCATCACTTATTATTTGCAGCGCTACAAAATAAGCGCATTGATTTTTTTTAAATAGTAAAATCAGAAGTTCAAACGACTAGCGACTATAGGTTGTCTTGAGGAAAACATGAGCGTGTGGACTGTTACAAGATAAGATAAGAGTTAAGTTATAGGATATTAATTTAATAATAGGATATTGACAAAATAGCTTACATTAAGAATTTATTCAACGAATGGCCACATTCAAGCGGAGCGTCATTGTATACTTGGCTTTTTGCATCAGTTGGGATTGAGTTAGGGCTTAAATTGAAGGCTTTAAATAATAATCTAGGTCAGCTGGAGAGAGAACTGTGTTGCTTGATCAATCACTGAGAACTCTACAATTGGTCTAACAGCATAGTTTCCACTGCTTCACTTAGATTACGATTTAGTGCCTTCATTTCAAGCTAATCTAGGAAAAAATCAAACACAAGGAGCAAGTAAGTTAAGCAAGTGTGTGAACTTTAATCCACAGCAAATTATTTTATTCCTATAGTCACCAGCAGCACACTGTGTTAAATAAAGTAACATAGCCTGGATCGCTAAAAATGCAATGATTTAAGAAAATTCAATTTCGAAAGGTTGATTGATTTTACGACTGACTTTCAGCCATTGTTGACTGATATTACCAGCGCAATGACTCCATACTGTCTGTACAGATCAAACCGTTTAAATTCAGTTCCTCACCTTCATAATTAACCTGTCCATCGCCGTCGATGTCGGCTTCCCGGATCATCTCGTCGACCTCTTCGTCCGTCAGCTTCTCGCCGAGGTTGGTCATGACGTTGGCGCAGCTCGGCGGCGGAGATGAAGCCGTTGCCGTCCTTGTCGAACACGCGGAACGCCTCGCGGATCTCCTCCTCGCTGTCCGTGTCCTTCATCTTGCGCGCCATCATCGTGAGGAACTCGGGGAAGTCTATCGTGCCGTTACCTGGGGGAAACAAATAACATGAGTATTGGCGATGGAAGAAATTGACATTAACAGTAACAATATATTTTTTTAAATTATAACCAGGGCCGTGGAGTTGTTTGTACACCACGTGGTTTAGTGGATAGCGTATTGCGCTACCAGACATCATCGGGTTAATGGCACAAATTGATAACTATAGATTTTATAAAAAATATTTGATAACTGGAATAATCAATGCCTAGATCTAACAAAAGTTTGAAACTATTTTTTACATGTACAAATACCCTTTTTCATAAGTGTTAGATTTGTACAGAGCATAAAAGACTTTAAAAATCCCTTTTAAAACAACTACAATTCCAAGGAGTCCATACAAAGAAGAGTCAAAGTAAGTTTTTTTGACTAACCCCACAGCCGTGTTTAGAAGTATTAGAGATAAATTTGTTATTTATTCTAGATGTGAAATACTTTCTGCAAACTGTTTTTTTTTTATTTTTAAATCTATACATTTTTAACACTTATTATTATAACAATATGCATTTTGGTACATACGACGTGGTAGATTTTGAGATATTGGACTTTTGATAAAACTGAATAAACCAGAGCTTTGTACAGAATGAGAGATTTTCATAAATAGTTACAGTTTTATGTTTATAAATTTATAAAGATTATAATCGTAAATGTAATCATTGAAAAGATAAAAAGAAAATTACCATTCATTCTTAATAATTCATAAAGTTCAAGCATGAACCTTAACCTACGTTAGCTCACTGACCTGTCGCTCAAACTTACTCCAGTTTAATATATTTTTAGTGTCGTAGGAAAACATACAAGTGCTAAGCCAAGGCAAGGGCTGTTATAGGAAACCTTTCTTGTAATTATTTTATGAAACAGCGCAATAAAATGAATCAAGTAGGAGTACGTTCATATAATTAAAACCATTATAGTTATTTATTAATAGATAACTTTTTATTTGCGCTGTTTCTGCGAAAAATCGCCTCAAGACAATAAAATATTAAAAAAGACAAAGCTATGATAACACTTCTTATGCAGTTTTAAGTCCAGTTTGCCTAAATTTTGACTTGCTCAGAATAATGAACATTGAATGTGATTAATAAAAGGCAAAGTTTGACAACAATCCTTCAAAGTTTAATCCAGTTTGTCCAAATTTGACAAAAATTTATATACAAAATGATTAAAAGCGATCAAATGTTTGCCTTCTGTCTCAACACGTAATCCGATGTAATAAATGTGAGTTCATTGCCTCAACAGATGTATAAATACACGAACCTGGGTCTTCAACCTTTGGGAGGTATTCTGAACCAATTGGAAGTGATTACACTAAACGGTACGTGGCGGTCTAGTACCACAGAGGTCACTTATCTACACCAAGGTTGACCTTGCCTGTTAAACAAGTTCACTGCTACAGGCATCCTTCACTCAAAATGTTGACACCCAATTGATTAATCAGTTGCAAGCAATTTAGTTCAACAATTAATGAAATTGTGAAGTGTAGTAAAAGATTAATTTGGTTACTTGCTGTGAGCCTGCTTTTTAGCATGTTAATTCAAGAATGTCCATTTGTTTTATATAACTGCATATTTTTTTATTTTCACTATGCCCGCAACACTGTTTGATACGTCCATTGTCAACTTCTGTATGCAACTGCGTCACCCTCTGATACATGTTAATATTATTTTAATTTGTCCCTATGCAGTATTGGGTGCAGATAAGGGAATGAATTAATGAATAAGTCGCACATGCTAGAGTCGTGTTAAAGAGTCGAGTCACGGATGCAGGGAAGGGGTCAAAAACAAATACTTAAAATTTCCCTACAATAACTTTATTGAAAAATACAAATCAGACTTACCCCGCCCACAAAAATATTACCAATCTAAATTTAACTGTGATTTCGCATTCTGTGTGCCCAAGGCACCTCCATAAACATAAAATATAATCAATCAAGCTCAGAACACTCAATATCACACACAACTCGGAGATGAGAGTAACAGATTGTTCATCCAATATGGTATGATTATATTGGCAAAGAAAACAATTTGCGATATTAAATATTTACTTATGTGTAGATAATGTAACAGAATGATTTGAAATTCAGCCTGGTAACACGCTAATTGGCATAAGGAGTTCTGCGACCTATTTCTTATTTGTTCTACTTTTTAAAACTGTGTAAAAGGATTTTTAAATACGTCAATAGGAATTTGCAATACCCACACCAAACATGTCTTGGGTATTGTAAATTCTTGTGACTTATACTTATGATATTTGGATATAAACGTTGAATTGCAATCAATCGCGTTCCAACACAAAGCTAGAAAATTGCAGGCCAATGCCATTTTGGCCATCAATCTGATTTTAGTAGCATGGCAGTTTGTATTTATTTTATTTATAAAAATAGTTAGATAAATTTGTCCTCACTGAATAAATAAAATCAAAACATTAAATATTGTTTTACTTAAAAATGTACAACAGGTAATGTTTCTGAAGATTACAAAAAAATTGTACAAGAATTTTGTAATTTAGCTTACAAACAAAAAACTAATGATTCAAAGTGCACATGCACATTTTATTGCCCCCAGTTTAATTAATTCTTTTTTAACTGACAATAAAATGGCATTGTCAGATTTTCCAAATTTTTCATCTTTTAAAAAATTAACCCAAAGTTGGATACATAGTGTAAAGGTAGTCATTCTTACTTTAAAGACTATAACTATAACATAATTTACGTCATTTTTTTATTTTTTATTTTATTTTCTTATTTTTATATATTATAATTATTTCCCCTCTTCTTTTTCCGGTATAAAGATACCAATATCCTGTGTTCATTCTTTTCTTAACTATCTTGTTTACATTATCTGTTATTTTTCCATTTCTTTTTTAACTTTATCTTTCTCTTTTGCCACGTGCACACTGTATGACTTTCACAGTATACCCACAAACAGGCTATGCCTTGGTGGGATTTTTGTTTATATTTATTTATACATTTTTTTTATTGTACATATATGTGTTTTAAAAGTAAACAAAAATTTTCTTTTGGAATAAATAAAAAAATAAAAAAAAAGTATATTTGTTTCAGTTTTTATATTTTAGAGAACCTTCAAGTAAACGGTGAATTATGTGAACAAAATACCTACGTGATGTTTTTATAATTATCAAGACAAGACAAATTAAACTACGTTTAATTTAAAAAAAAACATCAATCCAAACCAGCGAATAGATAATTTAAAAAACGTTTTTAATTCCAAGTCTTCATTAGTGTGTAGATTTTTCTACGCGTTGATTTATATAAGTTGTATTATTTATTCCCAGACTATTTAGTATAATACTCGGCATAAGTAAAGAGACTTATATCTTCACAGCTGTAGCTCGGATTGTGATGAAAATATATGCAAATATTTCTTGTTACCGTTGGCCTTGGACCAGCCCAGAGTGAGAGGGGTGATCAATCACAAGTAACCCGATACTCCGTGTCTACCACGCATAAGACAGGGATGCAATGACGTGTCTCTGGGTAAAACATTATAGTCTTTTCAATCTATATGTCAATCAATAAGGTGAATGTTTTGTATTGAATCTATTAGTATTTCTAAATTCTTTCTTCTTTTTCTTTTTTCTTTTTTCTTTTTCTTTATGGTTAAATATTACTTCTTAGACTAATTTATTTTTACTTTACTTTGCACTCTAAAACAGCTATAATTTTATTTTATTATTTTTTTTGTTGCACCCGATGACAAATTGTAAAAATACAGTTTATCGGGACAAGATTGATGTATTAATTTTAATTTTAAGTTTTTCAAGTTTGTAAAATTGTTTATTATAAAAAAAAAAAAAAAAAAAAAAAAAAAAAATAATGGATTGGGAATATATTATAAGAGGATTATCATTTTGAACATTTTTTTCTTATAAATATGAGTTTTTTTAAGTCTCCTCACACAAGTATTAAAATTATGTACGATTATGGTATAAAATAATTGCATACATCTATTCTGATAATGGTCATAAATCTTGGCCAAAAGCTACTGTGTCCCTAATTCCCTAATTTAAAGCCCTTTCTCCACTGCACTTAAAAAAGTGTATGTGGCATATTTCAAAACACTTACTAAAGTGTAACAATGGATGTTACAGTAGCGTATTGAAATTGATAACAGAGGTAGGAAACTGTGTTCTTAAGTTTTTGTGTTTTGTAACTATTATCTCTAAAAGGAACTCTTTCTCAGTTAAAACGATTCTAATATGTCTATTTATTTTGTAAATATTATTGGTTTTTTAAAAAAAAAATTGTTGTTCATAATTATTCTTTCTACCCACAGGCAAAAGTGCTCACAATGGCATTTTATTGAATTAAGCATGTGCAAAATTCGTTTTGAAATAGTTTCAGATAAGAATTTATCACATATCTGAGGTATGTGTCACTTTTACTTCCTGGAACACGCATCGAATGGGAATTCGAACATTCATAATGACTTATTTCATTTGCTTTGTAACATTTTCCTAGTTTTGTGGTATAGTTGGTATAATGCCAAACAAGCTGTAAAAATGGCTTCGGGTAATAAATTTACGCTAATTAGATGGGTACAATTTTAAAATTCGCACAATCTGAGATAATGATACATCCAGAGTGAAATGCCTTGATATTGTTACAAATATCATGATGGTTTCTGTGTTCTGTAATATAAATTGAAACTTTCTGAACATAAGAAATGATAAAAGGTCAAAAACCCTTCAGTTGTAAAAAGACCACGCCTTGGATTAGTTAATCAATAATATTGAATAATACTGTCGCTCTTAACTGTAAATATATTAGAATAACTTATATGGTACTCCTACAGCATTTGTATGCAACCCTGTGCTTGATACCATGATGACAGTTGGTATTACAATACTTTATAGGACTGATTAAATCAATATTATTAACCGTAGACTCAGAAGAGGGCATTTTTATAAAAAATAAAATCTAACATGTTGCACTATTTGACTTTTTGAAACATGCACACTTATTTGAAGCAAAGATTAAAAACAACCTAATAGGTAATGCGATATTTAAAAAAGCAGACTATTTGAACAGCTGTAAGATTGTCTCCAAATTATCAGTATAATCTAAATCAATATTTGATATTGTATTTCGTAAATATTAAAAAAAAAAACTTACATTTGCTATTTCAAGATTAGCATAACATGGAACGCGTTGAGTGTAGTGAGATTCTATACAATTATATATGCAAGGCGATGAGTATTGGAAAATTTCATCAGCGATCATTGGCATCCTAAAAACAGGAAATACTTGTATTTCTCACATTAATCAATTAAGGTTAATAATTAGTTTCTGCCAAGGCTATCAAAGTTTACAAATTATCTAAATAAAGAGGTTTGATGCATTCTTTAATGATAGTATTTAGCCAAATCGAGTTTGTGTAATAGATAAATAAATACTAAGTAAATGTATAAAAAAATTGTGAGTAATGTTAATTGAGGCTTGCAAAATAACAAGGTTGTAAATAGCGTAAGATTAATGTCATACGTAATTTTGAGAAGATTGGGTATAAATTTAAAATTTGATTTAATGATTACTTATTTTTAAAAAAGTGACTATTGAAGACTAGTGAAAGAAAATATGTACAAGTAAAAGTTGACTGGACTCTGTAAACTAAATGTGTATTGTAAAATGCAAGTACAGGAATGCATTTAAAACATATATGTATCCAGAATATTTGAGTAGGTATACTAAAATAAGAACTCAAAGGGCCTTATTTATAAACTCGGTGTAAAGTTACGCTAGAGTAAAGACCAAGAATAAAGGTGGTTAAACCACCTTTATTCTTGGTCTTTACTCTAGCGTAACTTTACACCGAGTTTATAAGTAAGGCCCAAAAGGTTTAAATTTTAAAAATTTAAATCAATAAATAAATTATGATCAAATAAAACGATGTTATGTGTAACACATAACATCATTTTATTTTGATCATAATTCATTATGAAGTGTTGAAAAGTGAATGCCGAATCAATCAATAAATAAATTTTAAATATCACCTTTGAGTGTATTTGCTTTGAAGAAAGGAATGCGTTATGTTTAGTTTTCGCAGTAATAATTCCATTGTTGTTCTAAAAACTGTTTTATTCCATATAAAGACTTTTAATCAATTCGCTACCTATATCAGAGGAATTTCAACTACGTGGAAATAATGTAATAACCTAGAAAACTATAGTCAATAGTAAAAAGCTAAAGATTCTAAATGTACTCAATGTTTGAAATGGCAACCAATAACGTTAGAATATAACATTATTTGCGGACATTCTGCATTAAATAATCAAGGGCTCAGTTATCAAGTATTCTCTAGGGCTGGGCTAGATAAGTATGAGTGTCCTACTTGCACAGTGACATCAATATGATTGATGTCAAGTGTTTGCTAAAGGCAAGTTGGACGTGAGAATATACGTAGTGCAATAAAGTGCATAGGGTCTGAAAGGTTGTAAAGTGATCAATAAACAAGTGACGTTTATGTGCGACATGCATTACTGCGGTTAAACAAGAGTTGACAGTGTCTCGACAGGCTGAAATTTAAACAAAGATCTTGCAAATAATTATTAATATTTCGTCAATACTTTTCACAATTTCATAAATCATTCAGTTAAATAGAAGAGTCGGCTGATCAGGTTTACATTAACTTTTCAAATGCTGATTGGCTCCTGCCTAAGGCTACTGATTATTCAATTATTAAATCGTTCAATATGTAATACTACTTGAGAGAGTAACAGGATGAAATAATTTTAGAAAATATTGAATGCATCAAAGTATATAGGTTTTTTAAATTGACGTATCTAACATAAGCCTAGTAATTTCGCGGTGCACACAATTATGTTGATGAAATTAAATACCTACAAAGATTAATTCTAATCTTAGAATCCAAAAGAGATGAGTGTGCTCAAAATGATCAGAACACAAAGATGGCAAGGAACAAATGTTAGGGGTCAATCTAAATATTTTTCATGTCTCACTGTTCAAATATTGAAACAGACAAGATTATGTTTGATCACACACTACCAATTATTCTGAACTTTGTAATAAAAGAAACAAAAATCCTAAAACTTCAATAGAATAGAAATAATGTTTTAAATCAGCTTAATATGAATGATTTTTTAGGTGTTACTATTGATAAGAACAGATTAGTAGAAGTTTACAGCTGTAAGTTGCCGTTAATTGTGTGAAGTAGTAAAAATAGATTTTCAACTAATGAATTCAGCAAAACGGCCACTAGACGCTAAATGACTGCTGGAACATATTCCGTTAGAATAGTCTCTGCACTCTGCAGATCCGTAACGCTTGTGTAATCTACAAGTCACCTTCAGATCATGAATAACCGATGGCTGTTGAAGCAAAACTAATCCGCTATCACAAAATAATAGTAGTCGGAATCCTCACGGCCAAAAACAGTTTTGTTCCAGACTATCCAGAAATAATTGACAAAGCAAAGAAAATTGATTCATGTATCCAATCTATTGGAATAAGCGGAACATTTCTTAATTGATGTTAATACTTTAAATAGCGCAAAAATTGACTATGGCAATTTCTTAGGCACTAAACAGTTTCACAATTTGGATCCAATATCACATAATAAAAGAGATATTCTTGTACTATTACTGAATTCAGTAAAAATAAGGATAAAACGACAGCCTAATTGAATCTGTTACAATGCCTGTTGGAAGACAGACAGTTTTAATCTAAGCACAAGACACATGAAATAGAGAATCGTTTGTTGTATACACAGATTATTTTTAAATCTGAAATTGGACAAAAATGTAAATAACGAAAGCGGAACGTTTCCGACTAAGCGGCCTTGGGAAAATTTGCCAGCAGGCAAACTAAAGATAATAAAAGGTTTTCAGTGTTTGTATTGGTAGCAGGTGTGTTAACAAATGTAGCGCTAGAATCTTTATCCAACAACACCCGTATTAGCTGCGGAACAACAAACTTAAGCGGGATACATATTTACCGGCAGATTTGCCTTATACACACACCAACTAGTTACACATTCAGCCGTGTCTTGTCTTGCAATACGATACATCCTTTGAGGTCTGGTGAATACATTTCTATACAATTCCATCTCGGTAAAACTATTGTTTAGTGACCGTAGCTAATTTACATAGTTGAGACTCATTTATTGTTATTATTTTGTGTTTCTGTCATGCAAATACTCGAGTCATTCTTACTTAACCTACCCCAATCAGTATGCTAATTCTAAAACACCGTAATTTTAATATATCCTAATTATTTTTTTCAGTGCTAAAATAATAATATTTATACAACATTTTGGGCGTGTTCAAATACTTGTACACAAATCTGGATTTTATCCCAAGATGGGAGTAGGTATATATTGGCTGGGTGGAGTGGACCACTCAACCCAGCCAATGAGCCCCTGTAAACGCTCGAATATCCATATTCCTGAATTTGAAAAAAATTCTACCTCATCTCTGTAGGGATATAAAATGAAATAATATTTATGTTTTCCGTATGTTTGATTTATCTCGCAATTAAGAAGTTAGATATAATTTCCCATCCCAAGTAACCTTTTTCTGTCTTTAATGTGATTACGATTAAAATAATATAAAATGCTACATCCAATGATAAACGCAAGACAAGTTTTATAATTTTAATATAACATTATAATAACATTTATGATGAATTACTAATTTTGTATTACTATTATATTTAGTTAAAAAAAAGAAATTCTCACATGCCTCTCAATGCTATAAAAATATGAAATGACTACTTTTTGCGCTTTTTCTTCGCATATCAAATTTAATTCATTCTTTTACTATTTTTAGTGGGGACATGATACAATACATTGTGTTATGTATATTTCCTGTTTGTACTAATGGTAGTGTTTCATATAAGATAATGTAGCTAATGCCAACACAATACTTATTCATTCAGTTTCTCAGAAGTGGTTAAGATATTGCAGATGATATTGCAAAATACTGATGAATGAGGTTTATATATTTATTTATACATGGAAAATAAGTGTTTCTGTATAAAAACATTAGCAGATAGGTAGGTAGGTAGGTTAGTGTAGGTACCTTGTAATCACTAACTATAGGTCAACTAGGAATTTAGTTAGCTTTGAAGGAAAGTAATTTTGACAAGATATTGCTTTGAATTATAATGCGAAATTATAGAACAATCCGAAATAATAAACATTAAAAAATAAATATAACTTTTTCTAGCAGAAAGAAATTAACTTAGGACTGTCAAAACTGTAAAATTTAATCAGTTTAAAATGGGAGATCTTAGACGAACTAACTTTTATAGTACACTATTGACATTACACTAAAAGATATACTGCGAATCCAAGATAAAATAAAAATTTGTGTAAGCCATCTTCAAATTTAAATTGTTATTAAAACAATGTGAATAATAAATAAGTCGACGGTGGAAAGGAAGAAGTTACCAAGCAACATAATATGTGCAAAGGAAAGTGATACAAAGCGACATAATATTATTATAATAATATTCTCGCTTTGTTTTTTTTTTTTTGCGCTTTGTCACTAGGTAACTTTTTCTTTTCCACTGTCAATATGATTCCTAATAATTCACCATACTATTGAATAGAGATTACGCTAAATTAAATAATGCAGAAATATCTCTAAATCTTAGGTAAATTATTATTGGTCAAAGAGATGCATTCATTCGGCACCTGATCAATTATTATCGACACAGAATCATTCAAGTAATAACAAATTTACATAAAATATTGAGTTATTCATCTGAACCAGTATCATTTAGTCATCATTCTCACTGTAATAGAACAATTGGATGTTCCTATAATGATTAAAGTTTTTCTTTAAATTTCCTATAATCATTTTTTAATAATTTAAAGTTGAGTGAGTTTTGGGTGGTCCCTAATTGCACAATTCTTAAGCCCGCTATATACGGGACAGTTTTCTGCGCAGTTTTCTATGCAGTCTGAAAACGTCCCGTATACAACGAAAACTGTTTAAAAAACTGCGTGCTTATGTCAGATTTAAGCTGACATGACAGTTAATGTTTTTTATGTAAACGTTTAAGTAGACATTGGTTTATTGTATGCTTTTAAATACGTAAAAAAACCAATAACATATTTACATTATTAGCTAAATATACAATTTCCTGAGAGCAAACATACGATAATAACTTACAATCGCGTTTCAAAAATACACATATTTAGCGTGTCTTTTGACAGAAGTCTGACAGACTGCAGAGTTTTCTGAACAAGAAACTGTGTAGTTTTCTGAACAAGAAACTGTCCCGTATACAGCGGGCATTAAACTGTTAAGAGAATTTGCAGAGTTTTGCTCCCAATTTCCTTACCATCAGCGTCCACCTCATTGATCATGTCTTGCAGTTCAGCTTCTGTGGGGTTCTGTCCGAGTGATCTCATGACTGTACCAAGTTCTTTGGTTGTGATGGTGCCATCTCCGTCCTTGTCGAACAATGAGAACGCCTCTTTGAATTCCGCGATTTGTTCTTCTGTAAGTTGATCAGCCTGAAAAGCACAGGTGAGAATTTAATATTGCGAAAAACAAATTTAAATATGAAAAAATAACTGTTATCAACAATGATATAAAAAAAAATTCCTAAAATATTGAAATTAAAACAAGAAATATTAAATTTTCATAATACTGAGTTTAGCGGCAAACCTCAGAACATACCCACCAGCGAGTTATGTTAAATTAAATTCCACAAAAGACAAACAATGTTACGCGTAATACATGGCTCATAGTTTAGCTTATAGCTTTAATTGTTTTTGTACATTGTAGTGTCATTTTTAAGAATAGACAGAAAACATTGTGGTCTATTATACGTCTGCTTGTTTGGAAATAATCTATTTATTGTTTGTTAATTGGAAAAAGCCAAAATTCTAATATGATAATTAAATGAGATCTAATGAGCATAAATTGTGCGCTAAATTGTGTGATCAAAAATCCAAAAGTCAGAGAATATAAAATTAGATTTAAGAAAGTGGCCATTTTTGAAGTCAGATTGTACATAGATCCACAAAAGTGGACATGCATTTATGAATTTTTTCAGTCCGCCTCGTAATGGTTAGCACGCTGGACTATCCAACCATGTTCGATTCTCAACAGGGTCAATATAAAACATAAAAGATTAATAAGTTGACAAAAAATAAAAAATACTTCAAAATTTCACTAGGCACGGGTTTAAATACATAAGCCAAAATGTTCCTATAAACCAAAAACTGTTGTAGTATTCTTTAGACTACGATATGTTACTTTTATTTCAAAAACATGTTTTTCAAAGGTCATATTATAACAATAATACCTTAATTGATTGTTGTGCCAAAGATTTCAAAAATGCTACTAATAACAATATTGTGTGAGGAATCTGCTTATTAGATATAATGATTTCATTTACCGCCCATAAAAATAGTTAAATGATAAGAATAGTACGTGTTTTTAAAATTTTGAATTCTGCGGGCAGGTTTATTATTATTAGTGTTTTTTTAAAGTCAGATTAATTGGCCTGCGGGCTTCAGAAGAAATGAATGTGGAAGAAACAAAAGTAGTGTACCAGGACAGTGGTGTGGAGTTCTATCCACTCTGCCTACCACATTGGGGAAATGGCGTGATTGTCAGTTAGTAAGTTTAAAACAAAGATGAAAGTGTAAATGCTACATTAAGTACTGATAGCTACACTTCAAAAGTATTATACAAAAAACCAAATGGCAAAAATAAAATTACTGGGTAGATTAGGATTTACGGGCGGATCTATTAGCACTTGAAAAACAATAAATTAGGGTACAATGTTTTTAGAGAAGGGACGTCATTACAATTTCAAAAACATAATGTGCTGAGGTCCCATGATATATTATGTCTGTCCTAGAAATAAAATAGTTAATGAAGTAACTAAAATCAACACATTTTTTGTATCGATTTTTTTAGTTAAGGTTATAGTTTCGTACCACTACTTTCTCATGTTAAATAGATAGTTTCGCCATGTATGCATTAGTTTTACGACACCAAATCAAATCATGTCCAGCGTGATGTTATATTTTGGATTTTAGGTCATACAAAAAGCTGCTTGTATAATAATGCAAAAAAGCAGTTGTAGATGGCGCCACGGTTGCTGTCACGTTGACAGTTGCATGACAGCACTTTCCTATTATCTCGTATTTCCGTACAAAATCTGACATTCTTATGCAAATGTTATTATCCAATAGAATTTCAAGTGCAAGTAGAAAACGAATGATGTATATTTTAGAGCATGAACCTAATATAACAAAACAGCTGTGAAAGAATGCAGGTAGGACCTGCATAATATATTATTTGACATAGTAAAACGTTTAGATAACTGGCAACACAGATGAAAAGTGGAACACATTTGAATTTATAATTTTTGCATTGAATTTTGAATGGGCATTCTGCAGTTGAAAATAATTAATGGGGCTATTAAATGTTGCCGTTGAAACAGTTTATTGTGTGGGTATTTAAAAAAAAGTATTTTTTTTAATGTCTTTTATCTGAATTATCAAATGATTCATTCTTCAGTTATAATTTTCAATGTATTCAGGTGTTTAAGGGTAATTTAGATTGTTAGCTCCATTAAGTAATGATAAAAACGTTATTTATTTGTTTGATAAGAAAATTACAGGTGTGCATTTTTCTATTATTGTCCAAAATTAATATTGTTCTTAGTTTTAATTATGTATTTATATTATTCATTTACATGGCATATTAATTTAAAGAATTAATTGACTGTCAAAAAATGATTCAATTAAAAATTACGCTGAGAGCTCCATTTAAAATAGCCTAAAAATTGTTAAAATTATGGAAAAGTCAGCTTCTAAGAAAACTAAGATCGATAATTAACTGTATTTAGTATTTTTATTGATTAATATAGATAAAATAAATGTTATGATATTACCACAATGAAGTGATTTTATACAAGCTCAAGTACCTACATCGTTATTGAATAATAATAAGTTATTGACGCAATACTCATATAAATAATATGAGATTTTCCTTCATTTATTTAGATTGCGCAAGGAAAATTACCAAGTCGAAGAAAAACAAGCCCCCATACAATACACAGAGGTGGTTAGCGTTAGTTAACGGACTAATGTAGCTAATGACAGCGGATGACAACATAATACTTTACGTAAATGCACTTGATCCTAATGTGGGTGTAACCAAATTACGGGCCCACACGGTACGCCGAATGTTTCCAAAACCAAAAGGAAGGATTAAGTAGGATGTAGGAGACATTACTTTTAATGGCAGTTTTTAATATTTGAGCAGTTGCTACTTCTTTATTGAGGCTACGGAATCAACAGTCGTAAGAAAAGAACACATCGTAAATGTATTCAAATCCCGCGATAAGATAACACAAGCAATAAAAAACGAACAAAACGAAACAGCTCTTATAACATTGCTTATAACACGAATTTGCGTAATTTTAATGCGCATTGGAATACATACAAGGGGGATTTAAATTAAAAATAATAGCTGTCATCGGGGTTATTTCGCGCTACGCCCATTCCTAGTTCGGCCGCAATATCAGTGCGGCTTAGGACTTCCCGTGTAATTTGGTGTTATCTAGAACAAGGCTAATGGTGGTCGCTGGTCCCTGATAACGGCAACAGAATCTTTCCTATCAATACGCGGCATTGATCCACGTACTCTTCGAGAATAGCTTTCACACCGTATGTCTGCCGTTGTAACATTTTTATCGGCAACCTTTACATCCGTGTGGCGACCGGTACATTATACTGCACCAGCTGGTCATCCGCGATTCTGTACTAAACGTTACCAAACTCACTTGCGGCTTACGAATACGTGAAGCCATTTAGATTTCGCGGAAAATCGATAAATAGAACTCTCTTTATACGTCGCGTTTACCTCACGGGCGAGTATGTTTACAAAATGTTGCGCGCCTAGTTTAGTGGAATTATTCCGCAAATAACTGTTAAAAAACTAAATATTATTGAAGGAAAAGCTATAACAATATGCAATGGGGAAATGGAGGACGCCGCGCCGATGCGAATTTTGACACAAGACCGCCAAAACCGATTCGGCGATACTTTGGCACTTGGTTACTCGTTGCTCGTCTAGTTTCTGTCTCTAGTCTGCACCGATGCCTGCATTGCGGAGATAGAAAGGGGTTACACGGAAGGAACTGAACGTCGGTTTACACTTATAAAGGATGCGTCATTGCGAAACAATGAGATGATCCACTGAGCAACGTCATTTAACCGGTACCACCTAACGATTCCTTGAATCCGTTACCGCGATTCTCAAAGCGGACAATTCCATTTTGTGCAAATGTCAAAATATACATTCCGCTCCGAATTAAAGGGTCATTACACATAACAGAAACAGATACGCGAACCGGGTTATTTGCGGATAACACCGTTTGAAAATGAAGACAGAAGAGCGGTATAATGCCCCGCATTGCGGCAAAGAGAAATGACCGTTGAGGTAATGGTCTTCTCTGGGACACACAAATTTCACAACAAACCGAAAAATATTAATGTATTCCTGTAGCGATGATTCCCCAAACCACTTATTTGACACGGATGGCGAAAAATAACACTCACCATTGTAGATTAAGGTGGATAAACCGGAGCTACACTAAGATCGCGAGACACGGCACTGAACCCAACGTACGGGCCGATGAGTAAAACACTACTGGCGCTCCGCAGCTCCGACAGTCCCTGACACGACCGTCCGAGCCGAAAATGTATTACTCCGCGACCGGCGCACGAACTACTTTAAATTTTATTTTCGATTCTCATGTCTTTTAAGGCTTTATTTTAGACGAAACTTTTTTTTGAGTAGACAATTTAATTTTCCGAGAGTTTTCGCAGCATCGACATAGAAGATTCAACGGGGATTAATTGAATCCGAGGATGTAAGTCGGTTTTATAGGGTCTGGGTGCGGCTTGTTTACAAGACTTCCTCTGCGGATCTCGCTCGCTGATTGGCTGCCACGCACCTGCAATGCGTCAAGCTAGTAAACCGGCGCTAGAGATGGCGGCAAACGATCCGAACATTGGCGCGTCGCGCAGCACTCTAGCGGCCGTGCAGCTTACTATTTCCTTCCTAACCTGACACGTTAAATTATGCGGCAAATTCAACTGCCGAGCTTTTCAAAAAGTTTAGTACAAATACCATCATCCTAACATCGACACCGATCACAATATTATGATTACGATAATAGCACTATTTGGCTGTTAATATTATTGATGCGTAGCTACAGCAACAACAGATCATTCAATCTCTATACACAAAAACGAGATAATTTGACAGTTATTTTATTTACCCGATATAAAAATTGGTATTAATAAATTTTAATTTTTCCACATATAAAAAGGTGATTAAAGAACTTAGCATTAGTGAGTTATTTTTCTTTAGTAACGGTAGATTTTTTACAAAGTAACCATATGGGTTTAGCCTTTGACCTGTTGATTCTTTACCATACGAGTACATAGTGAATTGCGACACACAATTACACGATTCTCAAATTCAAAAGGATCCCCTAATGAAATTATAATTTAAGTGGAAACATGTTTTCTTATACATGGATTAATTTATTGTAAACTGATTTTTTAAAATTAAAAACAAACATCTGAGCTCTTATGATATATAGGTATCTACTCAAATATTTCAATTACCACTAAAACACATTATTTTCTACAAATATTTTTTTTATTCCTCACTGTGAAATCCCGTGCCGAAGAATGCATTTTACCTACTGCTTTAATTTTTTGTACTAACTTTTTTTGTAACTACCTACCTACTATTTTCCATTAATATAAGATTTTAGTAGAGAGCTTCAGTAAAATATTGAGATTCTCTAACTATCACGCCATTTCTCCGAAGAGGTAGACAGAGAGGATAGAGCGCCATACCACTCTGTCCTGGAATACCTACCTACTTCTCTTTCTAATTGAGACAGTGTAAAATAAAGTACCTAACAAGAAATCATATAAAATTATTCACTATCTAGGCGTATTTTCCAGTTAAATTTATTCATTTTAAAAGTGCAAATTTTTACAGTACCTTGTATTATGATGAAGTTTTTAACAAGCAACAACTGTCATTACTAACAAATATTAAGTATTCTAGTTTATATAAATCTTTAGTTGCCAGTATTGACATAACCCACCATTTTATTTTATATTTTAGGGGGTGGAGCGTTTTCTCTAGGAAGGGGGAGGGGCAGATCAAAATTAGGAATAATTGGATTTTTCGAATCGTTGTTTTCTGATTGGAGGAAAAGGATTGCTTCTGTATTGCCAGCATGTTCCAAAAGGCCATGACTAAAATAATAAAACAAATTAATATAATTCTATGTTTCGTAGAGTAGATAGCTACTTAACCTACTTTTTACACAGATAGGTACCTTTTTCCATACTGTGAATGACAATGCAGATACTTAAAATGGTTGCCAAGCACATTATGAATCGTTAAAGCTGTTAATTCTAAATCAATACCATTTTTCTACTATACCTAGGTAGTCATTAGGTGCACTTTGTGAATATCGTTACGAGATTCTGCAAGTACCTAACTATGAAGCCATATTGCGGTGTGTTTTATCGCATTTGCGAACTCATTACAAAATGTCAAATGGGCGCTTAAGAGTGATCTTCGAATCAATATTCCTAAGATCGTCAATAAATCTATAGATAAATCGATAACCTTAATTTAAAAATCACAGGGCTGTAAAACAAATGTGTATAACAAGAGGAGAAGGTCCAAATACGGGCTAGGAAGGGCTAGGGTCTAAATATGGGCTATGGGAAGGGAGTTGTGCCTAGTCGCAAAAATGGACCTACATGAAGTAGGAGAAATGGAATAAAAATGTACAAATTATTTTTATAATCTCTTGAAATACATACTTACCTACATTAATTTATTTTGAAAATTTTTATTGACTGTACATTTTACGGAATAACTAATATATCTACCTACCTATTTTTATTGGTCGCATAGAAGAAAACTGTAGAAAAATTCGACTAGAGTTTCGTGATAAAAACATTTTAACTTTCACTCCAACTGATCTCGGAAATCTCACTTGAAAGTGATCAAGATACACTGCACTTGGTGTGCCACTGCAGTGCCCTATGCACCATTGGGTGCGGATAAGGAAAAAAAGGAGTAGTAGTGGCAGTGTTGTATAAAACATTATTGATTAAATTAATAAAACAACTTGACTGGTACTTACTTATAAAATGAGTATCTCTAGTTGGGTACTCATAAAATCCTAACGATTTCAGGATTTGAAATTGTTGACTGAAATGCTTGAAACCTGAAATTCTTTATTCATCACTGAATTCCGACCTATCAGGTGTACGTTTACAAAGAATGTTAACTGAAAGTAAGACGTGTTGTGGTAATCATTGAAATATTCATAAATCTAGGTAAAATAAATGACAGTCTGAGAATGTCGGG
>JAGVSP010003521.1:0-20127 GCA_022494985.1 Micrasema minimum | reverse complement strand
TTTGGAGTTACCACTCTTTTTTTGTACTTCTACAATCAGCAATATATTTACATGCAGCTCGTCACGACTGCGATTTACATAAGTTGCGTTGGTTATCCCATTGCAGGACTGATACAAATAAAACGTATTTAAAAAAGTTGCATTTTTAATTTTTAATTAGACTTGACTACTACTACGTTCCCTTTTCCGCATCCATTGATGCCACTCAATTGGTACACCAAGTGCTGTGTACTTTGATAATTTTATTACAAATATTTATGTTTTTTTATTTAATTTATTTTTTATATAAAAAAACCCTACCTACCGCTACCACTGTGCTATGCCTATTGTATGAAATAATTCCGATGTTAATGTTTTAAAAGTACCACTCAGCGATTCATTTAACATTTTACTGTTAATATCTTGAATAAGTATCCTCAAAACACAAGCACATTGTTGGAGTTTTCAGTATCAGCCAAGCATTTTAACACTTGTTCAACACTGGTTAATTTTTGTTTTAAATACCGTTTAGCCATAATAATTATATGTGATAATAATAGTAGACTTACTTATGTGGCAATAATTTTTTTGGCAACGCTTTAAAATAAAAATAAAAGTTCATTAGCATTAAGTTAAATTTCCCGAAACTAAAGTTAACCAGAAAGAGCAATAGTGTATTCTGGTCAATTACACGAAAGATACAAAAAGGGTGCATCTTTAATTCAATAATTAATCTCAATGAACCGAAACTGACTGATGCTGATGATAAAATGATCAAGTTTAGTAAGCATCAAATGATCGCAATATAATCACAAAGTTTGTTTTTCCAAAAGCGTCCAAGAAGTTATACAACATGCCACGTCTATCCACCAGTCGCGGCTTCCTTAATTTAAATCATTTGTGTTATAGTCGGGTAAAAATAATAATTTTATATTGCATGAAAACACTTCTGTTTTACGATTCTATAAAGTTCTTGGCTATGAGGGAGTTGGATTCTGAGAAATACCTAAAGTTGTGATTGGGCTATTTACCGATAATAATTAGGAACTGATAATTGCTAATTACTCAATAATTGTTCGTTAAAAATCGGGGATAATTATCATTATATGTTTTCCGAGTATTCATATTTTATATTCTTACATCCCCAAATTGAAAGGAATACAACCTACTTCATACAAACCTTAAATTTATATGGACTGGACTATAATTTAAATAATAATTTGGATTATTCATCTGAGGGGTCGCTCCATCGGTTCATTCATCTTAATCAAAATCGTGTTAGTTTATCATTTTGTTTTTAAGCAGTTTCTATCTTGACAAGTTTAAAATCGGATAAGGGCATTTGTAATTGTTGCCTAAAGCTCTTTTGTTCGCCATGAGACGGCTGATTAATGGCGATTGCAAATAAACAAGGAAATTTGAATTGTGTTATTTGTGACGTGGCCGCTGTTATTTTATTTCAATTAAATTGTATTTTACTAGAACTTAAGTAAAATATTTTGTCCACAATAACTTAAATAGCCTTTCGCAGATTGAGGTCATAATTATGCCATCTACTTTGGTAAATTTCGACTATTTGAAAGTAACTTCAAATTTAATTCAGTAACCATTTTGTCTGTACCGTCATCTACAGACTATATATAAAAAGCTTTTCAATTTCGATTGGTCCCCGATATAACGTTGGTTGGTTGATCGTAGTTGACTGAAAGGTGCTAGTAGTTACGATTGTGATAGGCATTCGTTAAAATCTCGGGACATGTACCCGATCATTTAGCTCAGCAGATAGGCAAATCGATAGTTCAAATCTTAGAGCAAACGGTTATTTTTCAAGTTATTTGATGAATGCGCATTGTAATCTTTCTCTTGATTTGTTAATTATAAACGTAAAAATCTTTAGCATTTTAAATCATCGCTTCATTCGTACATGAAAAGGGGAAAAATTAACATTTGAAAGCAGCCCCAAAATTAAGTATATCAAAAAAACTCACTTTAAAAATTTCCACTTTAAAAATTATATTGATATCTGAAGAATAGAACTATAAACTTTAATGATGTTGATCGCGGTATTGGCATTGAACCGACAAAGCGACGATATAATATATGTCATTCATTCATTCATTATACCATATCCGCTCCCTATGTGGAGCATATGAAATCCACAAACTGCCTCCAGGCCAAGCGATCGGCCGACAGCTCCCGTGCATCCTTCCAAGTCAAGTCCACGTCCCGTACGTATAGAGGCATACGTAGTATATGGCCTAGCCAGCCGAAACGCTTTCGCCGGATGACAGTAGATACCAAGGGTTGCTGTGTCCGTTGCCTCACCTCTGTGTTCCTTACAAAGTCAAACCACCGCACACCTAAAAAAGACACCTATTCTCAAAACTCAGAAGGCTGTCTTGGGCCCTGGTTAGGTGCCACGATTCGCAGCCATAGAGGGGAACAGGTGTGATGCAGGAGTTATAAAGGCGGAATTTTGTTTTAACCGAGTAAATATCCGATCTCCAGACAGCCTTCATACTGTTGAATGCGGCGCCCGCTACTCCAAGCCGCACTCCCAGTTCTTTCTGAATTCTGCCGTTTTCTGTCATGTACGCTCTCATAATATATGTACTTGGGGAAAAATTAATGGCTTTATTATTTAGCTGTTTTATGGCTATACCTGGGAGCCAAAATGCCTATCTTTAAGATGCTAATTTTTCTAAAGAGCTATTTTCGTTATTTATGCAGCTGCAATTTGCTGTATTTGTGTGAAACATTTTATTTTATTAGTTTCGAAATAAAATAAATTGGAGAAATACAGAGAAATTACTACTATGTTCCCGTATCTGCAACCAAGGGTGCATAGGGCACTGCATTGGTCCACCAAGTGATCATTTTATTACATGTAGGTAGGATGATCAGTCTTATGCTTCAGCACCAGACCACATGAAATATTAATATAAAAATCGCATGTAAATAAATATTTTATGTCGACTCCCTACGGGAATCGAACCCGCGACACGCACTATGCATGCACTATGCTGCGACGCAGACAGAGAAACAGCCGCTGAAAATCACTAAAACGATTCATTTGAAAAATTGTGAAAAAAGATGAGGCGTTTCGAGATTTTTTTTCAATTAAAATGTATTATTGTTGAAAATTTTTAAATACGCCTTTAAACGTCGCCCAAAACCTGGGGTAATATTCAAAAACCACCCATTTCCGAGTGTCATAAAACACCATATTTAGCGGATAAGTGAAATTTAACAATTTCAGGAAGTTGAAAGAGTTTTTTTCTAGATTAATTCCGAAGCATCTTATGACGCTAAAGCTCTCGAAAAGTTTTTATCGCCCTTCTGAGTAGGTATGAACTCTTGCAAAACTTTTTTGAACTTCGGATCAAATTAAATTCGATTCATATCTGTAATTAAAAATGTTCTGAATTCTTAAAACTTCTGAACGTACCAGATAGTGAATAAGATAAAATGAAAACTCGATTAATTAAGGCAGATAGAAGTGTTCAAATAATTCATTTCAAGAGGTGTTTATTGCGTATATAATTTTATATGATTACCTATAGTATTAGTAGTGATTTCTTTATTTTATTATTATCTTACCACTTCTACTGATTAATGATTTCTGGTATAAAAAATACTTCTGATACTTTCCCTTATCCGCACGCAATGGACCATTGGTGCAGTGAATCTGGATGATTGATTACATGAAAGCAAGGTGATCACTCATACGCATCCACGCTAGTTTTTCAGTAGAAAAAACCCCCACCAGAAATCAAAATCGCGACCTCATCTTTGGTAGTCTAGACCGATAGCAATGTAATTTATATCAGCTTCAATCACTAAGCTATCAAGAAGGTTATCTGCATGATACTTTTAATTAACCGTATCAAAATTTGATTAATAACAAACTGCGCAAATTCAACTTTTGCGTTTGTCGGGTGCAAGCCGCAAGTAAATATGTTCCGAGTGACCGAACTTCTGATGTAGTCGTGGCGACCTCACAACTTCCAAACTGGGAAATAAACTATTCCTGGCATAACTTTACGGCTGGCCCTCGGGACCGAAATATAAATGCAGTTTGAGAAACAGTATCATATCTGGATGCAACTGCAATTGTGGATAGGGGAAAACGTGCATACGAAATGCTCTCTGCAAATTATTTCAGCCACTATTTGACTCGGATAATATAATATAATAAAGCGAGCTCAGCAACTATGTATTTACGTACCCTATCACGTAACACTTTATTTAAATTGAGAAAAACAACTTATAAATACAACACGAATCTCGAAGGTTGTTTTTAAATGTTGTGCCCCTCTTTTACTGGTTTCTTTACCCGCAGAGGTGAAAAAATAATGAAATATGACGTGGATATCCTTAAAAATAAGTCGATTTTTATCATGGGTAAAACAATTACTATCGTAATACCCTCCTTATCATAAATCATAACACAGAAGGTGGTAAATGTTCGCAAAATTTTTGGTTTTGGAAGGCAGATGTTTTGGAAACAATACTAACCCGTTCTATTGTTAGAACCACCGCTAAGTGCGGAAGATTCATGGACTAATTAGAGGCTAAATCAGAGTGAAAAGGGAGGTTAATTACACTTAATTATACAAATTATTTTCATCTTATTCTTTGTTTGCCAACGTTAGCATTGTGGTCTCAAAAGGTGACATTTAACAGTTTATATCTCTGTCTTTGCAGTCATTAATTAATTCGTGGATTATCAATACTCGAAGAGACGTTGTTTTCATTGGTAAACAGAACGTCTTGCAAACAGACGTTTAAGCAGTAATTAATTGAAAGGCATCAGCTGTAAAAAAATAATCAATAAATGAAAACTTTTTACTGATAAATTATTATCTAACTTACTAACCATCAGTAGACAGATAGGATAGAACGCCAAACCACTCTGTCCCGCCAAATTTCCCTTTTTTAAATTCAAATTAGTACCCCTATTTCTCACATCATTAATTTATTTTAACATTTTATCAATCTGCCATTTATTGGGAAAAACGCTAATCTTTTTTTTAATTGTTCACATTGTATGTGAGATTTTAGAGTGTTTTTAATCACATACTAAAAAACGCCCAAAGAATATGTCTCTTCAATTTATCGTGCTGATTTAATAAGAAAAATATATTTATTATTGGCCCACACTTTTATAAAAAGCCTTTAACACCTCCGTGGCAGTGTTACAAGATTACAAATGTACATTGTATTTAATTTACTTAACCATATTTTAAGAAAAAGATAATCCTATAGCAACCAACATAAGATTAAATATCATTTCCTGCAAATTATGTCATTAAAAAATGGAGTTTTCCGCTAACTAACTAACTAACCATCACGCCATTTCCCCGAAGGGATAGACAGATAGGATAGAACGCCACACCACTCTGTCCTGGCATACTTCTCTTGCTTCCTCTACATTCCTACATCTTCTCATGCACGCAAGTCAATTATTCCGACTTCTTACATGCCCACTTTCAAGCACTTGTTTTACTTGATCATGCCACGTCTAGGTTTATCAGGTTTCCGCTAGTGAAATTTATTTGCGAAAGCTCATTGTAATTAATATGATATTCAAAAACTTGTTGACACTTTAATCCACTTGAGTTTTTGAGACCAATAACCGGTTTCACCGCTTTCGCGGCATCGTCAGACTGGTGGGTAAGACTATTTATAGGGGACGAAATTTAAATGGTGGGGTTGGATTCGTAGTAATTCTCTTTCTGATTTTAGATATTTAAAAACAATAAAACATTATGTTATTACTAAATGGAAAATGGTTGTTTCAATCTATTGGTTATTTTTCTAATTGCTATGGTTTGAAACCATAGTACCATTGTGGCATTCCAGATAAGCAAGTACTTATTATAATTACTTGCCTACTTTAAAAACATGGAATTAGAAAACAAAAACATATTCAAATCATTCTATATTGTTCTATCAAAGCTTTCTGTATTTTATCACCAGAAAATAAGATTGGTATTAATTCGGCATCTGACTGGTGAAGATCATTTTTATTGAACTTTAACTTCCATTGCTAAAATGATCATTCATTTTAATTATCGTAATATGAAGTGTTAGTTTAGTTTCCCCTATTAAAATAAATTCGATTATTAACTTCCTTCTGAATTTCATTATTATAATCAACGGAGCATTCTTTATCGGCGTAGGTCTACATCCGCACATCCGGGCAACTAACCTGCACAGCATAACCAGTTTGTAAATATTATATGAATTTGCGCTACGGATTAGACAGTTATACATTGTACATTGTCTCTTTTGTGAATTTTCCTTTGATTAACTGTACAAATTAAGAGTGTTCCTAGTGCAGTTTGTTTGGTGGAGTATTTGTGCAGTTGGGCTCCTATTAAGCTAAGTGCGGCTTAGTATTAGCGGAGTGGGTGTGTGGGTGGTGGGTAGTGGATACACAGTACACAGTTAATCCGTTAATATTTCCATAGTGTCGCACGGCGGAGACTTTCATAATTAGAGACACTTTTATCCACGAAATGTCCGCTGGCTGAAATGCAAATGGCTGACAGCGAGGCTGCAAGTAAGCGATGTATAAAAAAATATATATTTTAGCGAAAATCAGAGAAAATAATATAATACCATTTGTTCGCGTACATAACGTCCGGGTTCAAGAAAAGATTGTTCTTGAGATATGTGTAATCACTTTTGCTTTTATATTTACTTAATCATTATATTCACTTATATTTATATTTACTTAATCATTGTGTGTATGTCACTCAATTAAGCACGATGTGAACAATTTTAAAAGGGCAATTGTCTACCTAGGCATATTTTAAAATATTTTTTGTATTATATTTTTATCCTTTTGTCTGTTATTGTTCCTACAAATATATATAAAATAACGTAAATTCATCCGTATTTTTATTACACTAACAATCTTAAAAAATCGCGGTTTAGCTTGTTGAAAAAATCGGTAGAGTTGGCTGGACTGGAAAAAAGACTCAATAGTCTTAGAAGCAGTCTAGGGAAAAGGTGGGGTTTTCATTTTAATACCTTGAGGTACGTCGCATTACTAACGTTGCGTATTTTTTCACAGTGTATTTACTTCCATTTAAATGTAAAAATATTTGTTATTTGTACAAATAAGTTTTTTATACATACTTAAATGTGCAAATGTGTTTTGTCAATTTAAAACCCTGTATTTGGTATCAATCAAGCCCTTTTTTTTTACCATTGGGTACAAATAAGGTAAAACAGTAGTAGTAGGTAATTGGAAAAAGTTTGAAAATTTTAAAATTTAGTAGTTTTTTACTTGCCTTGGTTAATCCGATGTGAGGGAGATAAATTGTGGAAACTTTCAACCGAGAATTATTAGTGAAACTGTAAAAGAAAGCTATAAAGTAGCTACCTTAGGCTCAGCTAGAAAAACTCTAGCTACTACTACTACTACTTTTTCCTTATCTGCACCCAATGGTGCATTGGGCACTGCATTTGTACTCCAAGTGCAGTGTATCTTAAACATTTTATTACATGAAGGCAAGATGATCAGTTTTTCGCTTCAGTACCAGTCCAAGGTATCACACATTTAAAAAAAAAAAACTTTTTTTATTGAAATTAAAATCTGTTACAAAATATAATATACCTAACATAATGTTGGTGATATACATGAAATATTAATATGAAAGTCTCATGCAAATAAATATTTCATGTTGACCCCCTACGGGAATCGAACCCGCGACCTCAGGCACGGTAGTCAAATGCGCTACCACTATGCTACGAGGCGGACAAACTCTAGCTAGAAATCTAATATTTTTTTATGCTTATTTTTGTTTTTGTCTTAAAAAAAACAATTTAAAAATAAAATATATTAAATCTTAAATTGACGCTTCTCAATTTGTACCAATAAGTTTTAGTCGTCCTTTTTTGTTCCTTAAAATAAAGTAGTTTCACATTTTTCTGGCAACTCAGTGAGACATTATTTAATTTGTATTATATTATTTTGTACTGAAGTAAATAATAATACTAAATAAAACGTCCCAGATCTTTACTTTTATAGCTTACTAAGGTTCGTCTGAAGTAATAAAGACAGTCTGTGTTTATTCCAACTTAATCATACTAAAATCTTCCATTTACCGCGCGATAAGAAGTTTCTATAATTTTTTGTCAGTTGGACTACTACCCTTTAGTCGAACATTTTACAAGGTAAATTCGACAAGATAACTCACTAATCAACTAACCATCACGTGATTTCCCCGTAGGGGTAGGCAGAGAGGGTAGAACGCCATACCACTCTCTCCTGACAGACTTCCTTTGCTTCCTCTACATTTATACATGTTCTCATGCACATACGCCGATTATTCCGACTTTTCACATGTCCACTGTTAAGTTCTTGCCGTACTTGGTCATGCCATGTCTTTCTTGGCCTTCCGCGGCTTCTACACCCAGGCACACTTGCATTTAAACTTCTTTTAGCCGTTCTTTCATCGCTCATTCGCTCCACGTGACCAAACCATCGTAAAAGCCCTTTCTTAATTTTGGCGATAATGCTTATCTCAGCCTTGCACTCTGCTCTAATTTCGACATTTGTACACCTATCATACATAGTCTTACCACACGGAGATCGCATTTCAACAGCATTCAGTCTACTTTCATCCTCTTTTTTCCAACACCACGCTTCACTACCATACATAAGGGTTGGTACCAGAACTTCGTTGTGTACCGCCAATTTGACAAGCTACTTATACAAAATTGCAAAATACTGGTGTCAAGGAGTTTCACAAAATTAGAATTTACCAGTTTTCTCGATAACTTCTAGAAAACATTATTTTAGGCTTTGATAATATACTGAATACTCCTTGGTCATCACAATACCAATTTTACGCCAATACACAAATCGTGTGACGTAGATATCTAGTGATGACGTAGATGCCTATTGATGACGTAATGAGTGAGTAACTAGACACCTCAGACACGGTAGTATTTTTCAAGTACGGAATAAATAAATAAATATCACTTCACTGAAATTCTTGTTCGAATGTATCAACTACCTATTCGGAAAACCGACACCATGTTCAATAAAGAGGGCGCATTTCCATGTTTAAAAACTAACTCTATCCGTTGCATTGCCAATGCTGGCGAATTTATTTGTAAAAACGTAAAATATTTTCTATTGAGATGATTTCCCAGGTGTAAGTCCTCATGTAGGGCATTCAATTGCTTGCTCACTGTTTTGTGCTGGTGAGAGTTATCGTTGCAAATATTATTTTAGAAAACTTTCAGAAATATCCAACATCCGCTTTTTCATTTTATGCAACTATTTGAGTGCCTGCAAGCCGTGATAAACGACATCAATATTAAAATAATAATATCGAAAACAAGTGAAAAATCTATATTTTGATTTTTCGCAGAAAAAGTTCAAATATTCATTTCTATTTACTCAAAAAAAGTTACGGAATTAAAAAATTTATGATTTTTCCTCATTGTGGTTTATCGTATCAAAATTTGGTATTTGGATTTTGTCTATTACCAAGTTGCCTAAATGGATACGACACACTGCTAAACATAATATGACTCGTGATTTATAAGAAAACTTTCTCGAAGTATCTCACTCCAGTCAATTTGTACAGGAACAGCCTAGGACTGGTTTAGATTAAGGGTTGAAAAAATGAACATAAATCTAAATCCGCGTTAAAATGTTTCAGGATTTGGCTCGAATTCTCAATTTCCCTCCTACAAGCTAATGCGTTTCTCACAACACAATATATTTTGATTTACATGTGAATAATACGATGCTGCGGAAACAACGCCAAAGTTGGAAAAAGTTTTCTTTTAAATTATAATCTGGCTAAAGGTTTTGTCAAGGATATTGCAAAGTTAGACATTCGGATAAAAAGGTTTGAATCACATTTCATTTGAGTTATTTTGTGAAGAAAAGAAGCGAGGAACATGCTACACTTGTTTTCAACTAATTTGTAAATAAATCTATTGTGAAAATTATTTTCTGATATATTTGCATTTTAAATATGTAGCTTTATTCCGCATTTTCAGAATTTAATTACAACGAAGATAAATATTATTATTTAATGAACGCGATATAAATAAGTACGAGTAATGTGAGTGTGGAACGCTACGTATTTATGTTCTACTAGTCAAAAGTAGCAAGTTAAAATATTTTGTCATAACACCGTAGCCTCGTATTTTTAAAATTAAATCAAAATATCATCTTAAATTACTACTGCTTGTTTTATCAAGAATACATCTAAAAATTCAGTGCTTAATTTGAAATCAGGACGCCTATGAGCCCTTAAAATGATACTCATCTTCATTTTGCGTCCGCTATCTTGGATTTCGAAATCAACTCTAAATTCGAAATCAGGACGTCTTTAAACTCTGAAAACGATACCTATCTTCATTTTATGAAAAAAAGGTGCGTCCGCTATATTAAATTTGAAGATAAACTCTAAATTCAAAATTGAGACGTCTGTATTCTTTAAAAATGATACTCAAACATGGGATATAACAATATTTAATAGTAAATATCGTCGTAGAAAAATGATTTTTTTCATGATAATCGTTCAGTTTTATTTTACAAGGTACAAATTATATGAAGTATTTAGAGGAAAACCAAGCAAATTTTTATCAATACAGTGTTGTTAGACTTGGAATAAAATTGGTTTCTTTGATATACAATATTCCGAAGTAGGCTTGAAAATTTCATTACGTTTATATTCGACTCACAATTGAATTGTTCCTCTACAACTATTTTTCTTGTACACACAGAAACAAATATTTCCCGAAAAAAACAATAGGTACAATAAAGAGAGAAATACGTTACGATCAGTGAACCAATACAAGGCGAGCTCAATAACTAAGGGAAATGAAAAAATACGTGTGTTTTTACTATGTTATATGCTTTTCGCTCGCGGAGTAGAAGATGAAGGAAAACGATGAAAAACAGGTGGAAATGGGGAGCTTGGAGGAAAAAAATATTATGAAGTTTTTGTATCAAAAAGGAATATTCACACCTCGAAGTTTTTGTATCAAAAAGGAATATTTTAGATCACCTTGGAGATTCAAAATGATACAAGAGATATAAACGTACTGGAAAAACAGAATGTTTATTAATTTTACTATTTCAATAGACCAGGAGACCCAATAAAAAATTGTACCAACGGCAACCCTGATTGAACCACTTATTATTCATAAGAAAATTTCCACAGTATCCAATAAGCCAACAATCTGATTTGAATAAGGAAATCCAGTGCTAGCCGGAATTGAGTTTTAAAAATGTTTTCGTGTACACGCGAATATTTAAAAATTTTGAAGTAGGATGAAATATTTGTAAAATACACTCAAAAATAAATATTTAAAAAATTAATATAATATTTGTTTCAAAATTGTAACAATGACGTCATTATTTGCGTCTACATTAACTGTTTTCGGTTTCCGTTTTTTTACATTTTGTCATTTCAAGCAAGCGGACCGCATTCCACATCATTTACAATAAGCAACACAATATATATTATACAGGTCTCGAAGTATAAAATATTTAATATGTGATACGCTGGCGCTGAAGCGTGAGACTGATTCAAGATGCACTTGATGACCCATTGCAGAGCCCTATGCACCACTGGATGCAGTTAAGGGTAAGTAATAATAGTAGTAAGCAAATTGATTGCAATAGAAAAAGATGGACGTTTTAGCATTGTCACGTAAGAGTTAAATCACGCTATATCTTCAGCTAACTGACATCTATGTTTTACCACTAGAACTACCGTACTTGTTAGGAAGTTAATTCCTCCCTTATCTTCGTTTGATGTACCATATACGAGTGGTATGTAGTTTCCTAGTATCTGGAATACAAACAAAGCAAGTAAAATATAACTATTGACAAGAGTAGGAAGTCCTAACAATCGTACGCCCATATAAACAAGATCTGCGGTATTTGATTTGGGAAAGTTATCAAACCCTCATGTGGCTTGGACTAACAGAAAAATACAGAGGGGGTTTGGGTTAATTTTGAAAATAATCGATTCCGATAAGAAAATAAATTCAATGTTTCTGATGCTTTTTGGTTGAAATGCGTTATAATTACTTACATCTGCACGTTTTTCTATTACATTATAATACTTTGATTTTTTACAATATTCTAGAATTTGAATGGTTGTTGTTTTTGTTCGTTCAAGAAGAGTTTTTAAAAATAAAATCATTCAGATGTCTAGAAAAGATGCGTTCTTTCAAAACCAATTTTCTTTAATAGTTATCAGGATTACATATCCGAATCATGGAAAATCAATCATGACATTGAAATATGTGATGTGTTGAACTGATTATCTTACATGCAGTTTATCTAAAAATAATCTAGATAAAATGCACTGGTGCATCAATCTAGTGCATAAGGGAAAGTAGTGGAAGTAAATTCTAAAGGAATAGAACAAAATCTACTAGTTCTTGGACTAATAACGGATATAGCAGTAATGGAAACTTGCAGTCACAGAATCAAATAAGAAATACATCCGTGACGTAATTTTTTTAATAAAAAACCACTACACCAAATCAAGTTTAATTTAAAATGTTAAAAATACTCATCATCATACCATATCCACTCCCCATGTAAAGCATATTGATTCCGCAAACTGCCTCCAAGCCAAGCGTTCGGCCGCCAGCTCCCGTGCATCCTCCCAAGCCAAGTCTACGTGCCGCAGCTCTGACGCAAACTGCCGACGAATTGTCAACAGCTGACGACCAGGACGCCGAGAACCTGATGCCTTGTAAAAAAGGCAAGCATGGTTAAGGCACTCGGGAGGAATACGTAGTATATGGCCTTGCCCGCCGAATGACAGTAGATACCAAGGGTTGCTGTGTCCGTTGCCTCACTTCTATGTTCCTTACAAAGTCAAACCACCGCACACCTACTATTCTTCTAAGACCCCTATTCTCAAAACTCAGAAGTCTGCTATTTTGGGCCCTGGTTGGGTGCCATGATTCGCAACCATAGAGGAGAACAGGTGTGATGCAGACGTTATAAAGGCGGCATTTTGAAATAAAAATATAAATAACAACATTTGAAATGTGTCTTATACTTGTCTCAGTTGGGATATCAATAATAAATATAAATAATACAAAAATACTAGGTCTTCTAAACAAAATGATTCCGTGTTGGTTTGTACCACTAATGTCATGCAATCTTGAGCTTGATAGAGCAAACTTCTTAACACATAAAACAGCGATAAAAGATGTTATCTCACCTTATTGGGCGTCACTCGTCCTGCGGTGCTCAAGCATTAAATCCTAAATTACCGCCAAACCCTTGCAAATTTCAATATCACCTTAAATCCCTTTAAGGCAACGATAAAGGACGATCTACTGTGAGTGAACGTTAAACATAAAAAATAACGTAGCATGTCAAAATATTTGCTTTATTTTTCGAAAATCTCTATTTTTTTAAAGAATGTTACAAAATATTTTTTTATTTATTAAACGGCTCAAGTGCCTAACACAAATATTCAAAATGCTGTAAACAAATACAGTGTAAAAAAATACCGTAGCATGTATAAATGTTTGTTTTTTTTTTATAAAACCTCTTTTTTTAAAGAATGTTACATAATATTATGTATTTATCAAGGGACACAAGTGCCCTTTACATTTTTAAGTATACATAGTATTTCTGCTTTCCCTTATCCGCACTTAATGGTGCTTAGGGCACTGCATCGGTACACCAAGTGCAGTGCATACGGATTATTTTATTACAAGAAGGTGAGATGATCAGTCATACGCTTCATTACCAGCCCAGGGATTAACACATGAACACAATATTAAATATATGCTCTTTTTAAATATTTATGCAAGTTAACAATTTTACTATCCTCATTCTGTTATAAAAAAATAGAATTACAAAAAACTGGATTTAAATTGGGTTCTTTCCGATTTTTTATTTTTTATTTTAAAAAAATGATTGAAAAACTACAATATCAAGGGAATTTTTCAAATTTTTTTACGATGTCACATAAGTTTTTTAGCGCGGTTTGAAATAGCGCTTTTTCAAATCGCTCGCAAAATCCTCCATTTAGCGCGCATGCGGTGTGACGTCACAGCAATATAGGCGCTCACTACGGAATGAATTTCACGTCTTCCACGGTAGACGGGTATGACGTCATTAGCCAATAACGGGCGTTAAAAGTCACTCGTAATTTCGTGTTTTTAAAACATAAATTTATAAATGAAAACAAAATTTTTGATCATTGTGTTTTATATCGTTGGAATTGTAAAAAATATACCTTAAATATTTATAGCGTTTTCAAGGATATATTCATGCTATCGGGAAGAACCCTATTGGTTATGAATTTTGATTTTTTTTCATTGCATATAGATACTTCCATATTTTCTCAATTTCAAAAAGGGATCCAGTTCTCATTTTAAAAATTGTGACGGGTTCAATTCCCGACCGGGTTAATATTAAATTTTTATATGTTATTATTCACATAAAAACATTTAATATGTAATAGGTACCTTGAACTAACACTTAAGCGTAATACTGATCTTCTTATCTTCGTGTGATATGTGCCATTTTGATATATAGTAATGATATTTTCATTTTCATATTAATTATTTTGTTCAAGTTTAAATTGCAGATGCAGTATTTTGTCTTGAAGCTCTCAGTTTACATTGGAGAACTTATGTTTATACAAGGTTTTGTTTTCCGAGATAAAATACGGAAAGGGAGGGGGTGATTGGATGAAGGCGAATCCCCCCCCCTTACCCTGCGATATTCTGACCGCAAGGTTTAATAATAAAACCCAGGCAAACCACCCCTGCCCGTGCCACAGCAACGCGGCAAAATATTAACACGTTCACTACTCTGGTAAACAAACCGACCCGACCCCACGGAATAAGATAACTAGTAGGTATCTTTAAACGAGCTGACATGGCAAAGTCGTGTTTATATTCTTTTTAAATTTTTAAGCTATTTGTATAAAAAAGACAACCCATTAACTTAGAATTATCATAAAAGAAAATAAAAAACCTGTTTTTTTATGAATATCTTATTATATTTATTTCTGATGGTTACTGTAAAATATTAAGTATTTTGTAATTAATATACGAAATGGTTGAGAAAAAAATCATTACATAAGCAGTATTTTTATTATTATAGCTTAATAAAATACACGTACATTTTAAAAAAATGGGCTAAATTAAATGTAAATACTTGAGTTGAAATATAATATTTGTGACTTATAGTTTTGACGGATTGACCAAAACCTGAGAACTCTTTCATCTTACTTGTTCTTCACTTAAATGCATATATCAATATTTATTAACAAACAATTAATTTTGCACAAACAAAAGTAAATTGATTATATAAAACATAATTTATTGCATGTTAATGCGTTAGATTTTTGTTTGATTTCGCATAAAAATATTTTATCTGCTTTCCCTGCTAGTTTAATAATAAAAAAACCCCCTCTCAAAACACCCAATAAACGAATAAACTAGAGGGTTACATTCTAAAAATGAGTTATATAGCAATATAATAATATATCGACGCATGAAAGCCATGAAAGGCTAAGAGATCGTAAGCGACAGTTGGATATTAAGCTCGTTTATTTGTTGAAAGTGCAATATCCTTGACTATCCGTCTGATCCGTGAGATCCACACCTATTTGCTTAAAAAATATCGAAACATATTTAAAAAATCACATTTAAAATGAAAATTAGCTTTCTTAGTTTACTTATTATTAAATGGAAAGAAAAAGTATTTTTTTATGAGATAATAATGGTCCATTACATAAAATATTTTGGGCGTGTTCAAATACTTGTACACAAATCTGGATTCTATCCCAAGAATATTTATATTTATTTTTTTTATACCAAGTAATATATTTCATTTTATATCCCTACAGAGATGAGGTAGATTTTTTTTTAAAATATCATGAATATGGTCCTATTCGAGCGTTTACAGGGCTTAAGACCTGTCAATGCAGGGTTGTAAGTGGCCACTTTATGTAGGTACTACATTAATTCCCCATTCTGCTTAACATCCACACCAGGTAACATTTTTGATTTTGTATATTTGTTACGAATCGAGAATCATCCACCAGCGAGTTGAAAGCTCCATCTATCTCGCTAAGGTGTGGATATTCGCTTATAAGCGGAATGGGGGAATGTTGTAGTACCTACATTAAGCGGCCACTTAACCCCAGCCAATGACAGGTCATAAAGCCCTGTAAACGCTCGAAGCTCGAATATTCGTATTTCTGAATTTGAAAAAAATTCTACCTCATCTTTGTAGGGATATAAAATGAAATACCTACAAAAGAAAAACCCACTCAACCAAGGAACCTGCTTGTTAGTAGGTTTTTATTTTATCAAAAGCAGTATAAAAATTATATATAATAAAAAATGCTTAATATACAAAAGTTAAAATAAAATAAAAAAGTAAGTAGAGATACAGAACCAAAAGCACTCAATACATTGTTATAAATGATCAAATCTATTATTTTTTTTCTTAAATTTGATTGAATATTTTCAGTCTTCTCCTGTAAAATTGTATTTTTGTCGCTTACGATAAATAGACTGCCAAGGGTCGATATTATCAAGATTTATCTTCTTGTTTTAGGAAATAATTTCCTGTGGACATTTTTATTACATTCTGGGAAGTCATGATGCCGGGGAAAACATTAAACAGATAGGGACAGACACTAATGTGGGTCGCGGATCGAGACAATTTGCCGGGGTTGGGTTGTATTGAAAATGTCAGCACATTTAGTTGCCTACCCCATCTTCTACCATAGTTTATAGATACGCATTATTTGTAGGACTATACTTTATGGCACTATTCACTTCAGTTTAGTTCGATGCCACAAAATGGCGTTTATTTTTTAAAATCAATTTTAAAATACAAAGTGAAAAAAAGATTCCACTAACCATATTGTTATCAGTTATTAAAACGAGGTTTTTTATTTAAATTGTATCCACTATAAACTTAAAACATATAAAAAGAAACTGTTTGAAGTTGTAAAGTGATATTACATGTATTTATTTATTCAAAAATAATAATTACGTTAAATATTAATTGTATCTTTCCCATCCTTCTCCCTTTCTCTAACCTAACCGTACCCTTACCTTCCCTGCAGTGCATCTCTTTTTTTCTTACGTTTTTAATTCTAATTTGAAAATTTTCTTCTAATTTTTTATTTTATTTATTAAAAGTTGTATTATATATGTTGTGTTATGCATTCGTTTCATATTTGTGAAAAGCTGTAATTGGATTTATACATACTGTGACGCGGTGAACAGGGTGTGAGGAAGGGGGTGGCTGCTATGCGGGGATTTAAGAGAGAAATGAGCTTTCCCACCCTTTTGGTGAAAAGAACTAAAAATAATCAAAACAATTTTTCTCTCGGAATTTGACTTGACCCCTCTTCCACACAACCCGCTCATCGATCCACCAGCTGTCCCAGTCGGGAGACTAGAGAAAACAAAATGCTCCAAAAATAATATATGTGAGGTTAAATCCTCAAAGTCTCAAATTACGTCATCCATTCGTACCCTGAGGTTGGGATATTGAACCAGAGTGAAACACTGCTTCGTTAGATACAATAAATATATTTCATTAAATAGTCACAGAGTTAATAAAAATATAATAATCCATACAAGTATACTCTTTCGCTGTGCGTTTCAAGCAGCTCAGACGCAAACCAACAAAATATTAGGCGGATTTCCACCTTATAAACAAACCAAAGAAACCTAATTTAGTTGCAACAAAGAATAAAATTAATTTGAATATTTATGATTTTAATTTCTCTGAAATTCCATCACAACATGGAGGATGTTTTAGTATGGGAGATTTTCTGCTAAGTTGGTAAATAATGCGTCATGGCGCAATCTACAATTTATTCTAGCGACAAACATATTGGGCCAACATTAATACTCCTAAGGAATGCAAAGCAATTATTAAATTATTCTAAATGATGATTTTCAATTTGAAAATAATGACATGGATGGACCAAAGCTAAAGACCGTTGACACTTCATTACATTCGGTGGTAAAAAACATGGTGACAATCTTCAATATCTTCCCGCCTTCTTCCGTGGACTTGGATGGGCGCGTGGCCTAGGCGCCGCCCTCAGCGCAGCTGCACCTTCGCGAGCCTCCCTTGCGTCATCCTTTTGTCTGGCTATACGGGGGGTTCATCAGCGAAACAGCGGACATGTTGTGCTCGTGGCGATGACCACGGCACTTCCGTCGGGGGGTAGATCTCCCAGTCATCGAATGCGAATTTTACTCCGCGATATTTTCACACCATCCAAACCTCACATTCCTCGTGGCGGAGTAATACCGTCAACCTCTCACGGAATTGCCATCAAAATTATAAAATGGTACACAAAAGTTCTTTCGCATCACAAGAACTCAAAATGGTGGTGGTTGTGTGAATTAATAAAATAAAAAATAAAAAGGTGAAAATAGAAATAATAAAAAAAAAGAAAAAGGAAAGGATTCCTGTGGAAAAATGTCGCAATGAGTACGATGCTTAGCAGATCTCTGTGGTTACGGTTTTAAATAGGACTCGTGAGGTACTTACATAATTTTATGAATCCTTTCCAATGTCCAAAAACTGCACTTGTAAAATGACACGGCGCGGCAGTGACCCGCGCCGCTCGGTGTCCGAGGCAGAAAAGAGTTGGCCCTGCTCATTCGCCAGTCCCTAAAGTTATAGCAAAAAAAAGTACTGCCCCGATTTTATACACCGTGCTTATCTAGTGCGTGTTCGCACTGTGACGCCTAATTATAACGTCACAATACAAATGCAATTATCTTGAAAAATTTACTTATTAAGACTGTTGTTTTTCCGTAAATAAAAAAATTATAAAAAAAACAGCAGTGTTTTTATTTTAGTAATAAATTTGTTATTTTATTTAGTAACTGTCCGCCCCGTAGCATAGTGGTAGCGCATTTGGCTACCGTGTATGAGGTCGCGGGTTCGACTGCCGTAGGGGTCAGCATGAAATATTAATTTATTAACATAACATAATTGATTGATATGGCATTTATTTTGTAGAACTCCATGATATCTTATGTTAAAATCAAAAAACGATTTTTTTGGTTCTACGTGATTTTATTATTAGTTAGTGACAATTGTTTCGCCTTGTAAGGGCATTATCAAACTGTATAATGAATAATGCCCTTACAAGGCGAAACAATTGTCACTAACTAATAATAAAATCACCTAGAACCAAAAAAATCGTTTTTTGATTTTAACATACAACATAACATAACATCCAACAATAACTCCGTGTAGTATTTACTTAGTTTGACACAAATATACGATGTGCCCTTCAATGTCGGTTTTGTAATTTCCTTAGCATTCCGATATGTTCTGAAGATTGATTTCCCAGTGGATTTTCCCAAAATATTTTACGAACACTTCTTCATTCGTGCAGTGAGCATAGTAATTGAATAAAAAAAACGTTTGTGTTTCCCTCGTTATACACAATAAGGGTTGGAAATATTAGGTTTTATTTTATTTGTAGGTAAAGTGGTAAAGTACGTATTTCTTTAAGGGCAGAGATGCAAAAGGTTAATGTTGACCTGTATTTACATATTGATATATTGGCAATCTCTCTCTGTCCCTAAATAAATCATCGAAACAAGTCGAATATCCATATTCCCGAGCTTGAACAGCTTCTTCATCTCTGTTAAAATTTAATAAAAATTAATGTGCTCCCCTCACGAATTAAATTACATATTTGGGAGCAAGCATTTGAACATTTATTTATTGTGTATTATTTAATTTTATTCATATTAATATTTTATGTGTGATACCTTGGTCTGGTTCTGAAGCGTAAGACCAATCATCTTCATGTTATAAAAATGACCAGATACACTGCACTTGGTGTACCAATGCAGTGCCCTATGCACCATTGGATGTGGACATACACAAGACATTTGACTGTTAAGATTTCTTACAAAAGCTATGAAAACAAATTTAAAAACATTTGTCTACAATCTGCAAGTATTTGTACACATTCGAAATGTTGTTAAAAATTTTACTGGTCAAAGTATGTATGTATAAGAAAAATCAAGTAAAGAGACATTTTCAGGCGTCTTCTTGTAAGTAATTAAAATCGGTTCGAATCTTACATACTCCAATAAAGGAGAAAG
>JAGVSP010003520.1:0-20962 GCA_022494985.1 Micrasema minimum | reverse complement strand
CGTTTCCATTTTTAATACCTTAATTAAAATAATTTTTGAAAAAATTTTTTAAATCAATAAAAATTGAACTAACAAAAGCCGTTGAAGCAGGAAAAAAAAAATTTTTAACTAAAACTTCGTTTTAAAACCTATCGTTTTATTGTTTTTAGTGAAATATGTCACTACAAATATTTGGTAAAATTAAACAAGCATTTTATTACTTGAATAGGTATATCCAGTTTTTAAATATTCGACGTAATTCCCCTACTTTTAAAATTTATTTTCCCAATTTAAAAAAGTTTAGCCTTTTTCTTAAATTGAATGGGATAGGTTGGATTGGTTTTTCCCCTTTCCCTTGGCCCCAACGGCTTATAAATTTTCCCAAGAAAGATTCCCAAAGGCTTTTCCCCTACATCAGAAAAATTTTATCATTTGGGGAGAGAAACTAAGACGGATTACTGGGAAGAAGAGGGTATAGCACTTAAACCCTTTAACTTAAGTAAAGAAAGCCCCCTTTAAAAAGTCCGGGATTTAACATAAACGGAGCTGAATTGTATTTCTTTTTAAGAATTCTTAAAAGCACGGCCAAATTAAAAATTCATTGTTCTATTAAACTAGGGTTTAAAATTATTTAAAAAATTTTAAAAATAGGAAAATCCCTTTTTTTCGTAGAAAAACACAATTTTAAATTTCAAACAATATAGACACAAACGCAATAAAATGATGAAAAATTAAAGAAATCCAAAGGAGAGATTTTTTTTAAAAACCGGAAAATATTATGTTAAATCTCTAAATGGTTGCTCTAAAGAAAAGATCCTTTTGGCAAAATTTAAAGTGTATAAGTTTTATTTAAATAGAATTTTCATTGCAGATAAATAAACGCAATAAAGGGCTTGTAGAGGATCGGAAAATTTTATTTGAATTTATTTTTGTCTGTATTTGTTGATCAAAACCGTATATAAAACTTTAATAAAAATTCAAATCGATTATTTCAAATTTCTCAAATTCACTTGAGTAACAAACTTGTAGTTTAACCGAGAAATTGGGATTACAATCTATTTGGGTTGAAAATTTTAAAAAACTTTTTAAATTAATTTTCAATTAAAAAATTTTTCCTTTCAAAATAAAAAGTAATAGATTAAGGTTTGGCTTAATTTTTCTTTTTGAAATTGGTTTTCTTTTGTTTTTTATGGGGGGTATTAAAATTTGTCTAAAATTTATTTATTTTTTGAAAATTTTAAAAAAACCAATTTTTCAAAAACAAAAAAAAATTTTTTTAAAATTTGGGGTTTTCAACATTATACAAAAAACACTTTTTTTTTTTTCCCCTTTGCTTGTAAAGTATTTTTTTAAAATGAAAAACTGCCCCAAAATTTTTGGGAATTATTTGTTTTAAGGAAAACATTAAAAGCTACTTTTTTTGAAAACCATAAAGTTTTCCAAAAATTATCCCCCCTTTGAAATAATTTGGAAAATTTAAAATAAAGAATATAATTAATAATTTAGGTAAATTTATCTAGACTGAAGGACAGGTTTTGCCATTCCTGTCATACTTTTTTTGTTTTAATTATTTTCTATGAAAAGGGAAACTTTTAAGTTCTACTCATTTTTAAATTTGGAAAAGTCTTTTTGGTTTTCCTCGCTTAAAATTCCAAACCCTGAAAAAATTTTTATTTTTAAAATTTTTTAATTTAATTACTTTATTTTAATTTTTTATTTTAAATAAATTTAAGAGTATTTTTACCTAATAATACCCCGCCTTTTCCCTTGGGTCAGAGAGGGAAAAGGCCAAACCCTTCGGGGGCATTTTTTTGTTCCCCCTTTAAAATTCTTCTCGCAAAAAAACGGAATTCGTTTTTCATTCATTTCGTATTTGTGTTTTGGGTTGGCTTGTTTTTTCGGTTTTGGTTCAAAAAGGAATTGCATTTAATTTTTTACATTTTTCATATTTGTCCAACTTATATTATTAAATATATATTTTTTAATTTTTTTATTTTTTTAATAGTTTTGTAAATTTTATTATTTTTTAATTTTTTTGTAAAAATACTTTGACTCCCTTAGTTTTAAACTCATTTGGGATTTAGAAAAAGGATTTTAAATTTTTTACTTAGTTTACGGTTAAAAATTTCCTAGATTTAAACCTATTTTTCTTGGGTTTACGGGGCTATCGGTCTCAAAGAATTTTAAAGAAGGATTTTATGGCGCTTTTATCGGGACCGAAAAACTGTACGTCTGTCAAAAGACACGCAAATTATGTATTTTTTAAGCGCGACCCGTAAGCTCCCATACCCGACGGGGTAAATATGAAATATTACACTTTAGTATTTTTATGTTTGTGATACTTTCAAAAACTGGTTGTGAAACGGTACTACTGATCATCTATAAAGGCTTCTGCTAAAGTGCTTGGTAATTTTCTTTTCCGTCTAGTAGCATAGTATTAGCGCATTTGACTACCGTGCATGAGTAGTAGTAATTGTTTTGAAACAAGTTATTTTTAATCGTAATCGATAAAATCAATGCACCTCGTAGTGATTTTCGAAACTCAATGGAAGATAGAGAGTTTTCACAGCGTGGCGCCATTTCACTATATATAATCTGATATAGATTTCAAATACTAGGCGAATTTTAGAATTTTGTTACACATTAAGTGGCCACTTAACACAGACACTGATAGATCCCTGTAAAACGCCCAGATATCCATATTCCCTTCCACACTTCTTATCTCCGTCGAGATGTCAATTTAATGTTGTAAAATCCAGTTTTTGTTTTAAAGCATTTGGACACACTCAAAATGTTGTTTATAAAATAAACTTTTCATCGGAACCCGGACTTGACTTGGTCAGATTGTGGATGATGGAATTATGTAGGTACCCATATGATATTATTATACCCAGGGGGAAGCATATATACATACTAAAGTTAAAAGTACCTACTTACTTAAATTCACGAATGATAGCGCAACACGATGTCATATGAAATAATAAGCCAATTAATATTTTTTTGAAAATCGATGGGTGGTCGAAATTGTAATTAATTTTACTGAATCAAATACAAATAAATGGAAATTAACCTGTCCTTTGACCATAATTTTTTAATTAGAGTGAAAATCGATTGATAATAATACGTCGGGATGATTAAGTTACCATGTTACTGGGTAATTTTACAGTAATTTTTTTTCTACTAAAGCTAATTTCACTATTAAAAATCATAATTGGTTATGAATTATTCATAGATAAGACAAATACCACCGCTGTTCAGCAAATAGGCCTAGCAAAATACCCAATTAAACCATAACATAATATTGAAATACCACATTATAATGTTTTGATTTTAATGTATGATTACTATGCTAAGCTTATATCAACTGTTTTACCAAACAAGATGTGCCGAACCGTTTAAGGTATAGGAATTAGAAGTTCACAAATGTAAATGTAACTTGAATATGTATGATCGAATAATTAGTGTTAGATTTCTGATACAGGGGCGTAAAGGTATAACTAAGGGTTTAGGTTAATAAACACACACTAAGCACTATGAAGATTGCGTTTTGTATCTGTACATTGTTATAAAAGCTACGTGTGTGTTTGTGCAATTTGACTCTGTGTTTGTATCGACAAAAAAAACATTCATAGCCCGTCCAAGGTATAAAATATGAAATATTTTAATGTATGAAACAAAATTTAAATAAATACTTCGCGATTACATTTCATGGGAATACCACAAACATTTAATATCGAATTAATTTACTACATTAAGTTAATTACTGTGCAAATCAAGAGTGCATAGAGATTTTTTCTGGCAAATAACGAAAGAATGTAAAGATTTTATGGTTAAGCCTTAAAATTAAATGTAGTTTTTTTGGTTCGAGTTTCGTGTAATTTCCTATGGTAAAAGACAACATTCAATACGTGAGGCAAGAGTGCTGATCAGTGAAAGAGTATCCTGGCGGATTTATGACGTTAACATGCTCTACATAAAGGCGAACGTGGAGAAAATAAGAAGATGTGTACAATTATCGTAGAAAATGCACGCCACTGTAAAGGTAAACTAAAAGTCAATTCTATACATTTAATATTGGAACCAATTGAGATTCTGGCTCCTTTCATAATATATAAATCCCTAGTGCATGTATTATTCTGAACATACCGATAAGGCAGCGTGAGATTTTAACGGGGGAATATGTGACGCGAATGGAAAATCCAGTGTTAATAATAAAGCACGAGTTACGGCATGAGCGGGTCCGCGCGAGAATATTCAATCCGGAAGGAGCATCGAATAAAAAATCCTAGGAAATGTCCCAAGAGAAAAAATAAGGCTAAAGACATAGTGGTTGGTTGAAATAATTGCTACGTTGTACTTATAAACCTACTTACATTTTATATACCTACTTTACTTGTATATCATCACCATCATACCATATCATGGAGCATATGGATTCCACAAACTGCCATCAAGGCCAAGCGATCAGCCGCCAGCTCCCGTGCATCCTCCCAAGTCAAGTCCAAGTCCCGCAGCTCTGACGCAAACTGCCGACGAATTGTCAACAGTGGACGACAAGGACGGCGAGAACCTGATGCCTTGTAAAAAAGGCAAGTATAGTTAAGGTTCTCGGGAGGCATACGTAGTATACGGCCTAGCCAGCCGAAACGCCTTCGCCGTATGACAGTAGATACCAAGATACTTGTACATATTATGTACTTACATTTTATTTAGTACTGTTATATCTTTAAAGTGTTTATTTGGAAAACGCTAAAAAAAGTAATGCCATAATCTAAGTTAATAGATGTTTACTATTCGGCTTTCAAGTTACAGACAATGAATGCTTTTAAGTGGACTCAAATGAGAAATTATAACTAGGTACAAAATGTTCTTGAAGGCCTTAAAATCATCAAGCCTATCATCACTAAACAAATCAACAGGAATGATGGGTGACTAGTGACTGCTACGATCGTCATGGTTCACAGTGATTCCATAGCCTGACTGCAATGTGGTACAAGCTCTTCACACATTATCACTGATCGTACTTACTCTTCCGCCCAGAAGACGGTCACTGCAATGAGCTCCAAAACGTTGAAAAATCAAAGGCAAAAAACCCGTCATAATAACCTAAAAATTAAGCATTATTGAAGTTATACTATAGGCAAGACACCTACAAGATTAAGACAAACCTATCAAATCAAAATTTGTGCTATAAAATAACGTGGTTTTTCGTTTATAACCTATTTAATCAGGATGTTTTTAATCTATGTAACCAGGATGTTTTAAACCTATGTAACCATGATGTTTATAAAACATGTAACCAGGATGTTCATAACCTATGTAACCAGGATATTTATAAGCTATGTAACCAGAATGTTTATAACCTATGTAATTTACGTATTGCTGTAGGTACTTGTATTTAGATCCAATGGTGCGTCCAAGTAATTTTATCATATAAATTTAATTAGTAAATTCATTGATAAATTTACTGTACCGCATAATTTAAAAACCTGTAATGACAAAGTGCATAATAATTTTGAAACATAAAATATAAATCAGATACCTACATTTACAGTGATTGAAACTTGATCCAAATAACGAACTTCGTTTTCCTTAGAAATTACATATTTATTCAATGCCGCTTGCCGGAATATTAAAATCGTATGAAGAGGCTCGTGAATGTTTACAGAACTTTTCAGGATTTTTTTTGGATGAAACTTTTGATTGCGTCTCGTCAGTCTCATGTTGAAAATAGAACGCTTATATTGAAGTTAAAGATAAAAGACATACATAAAATATTAGAATTTCCAATATTTCTGTACCTGAGAGCCAAAAAGCCTCATTTTTGAAATCTTCTTTTTTCAGGAGACGCATTTGAGAAATTTTGGCTGCTATTTTCTGAATTATAAAATTAATTTATGTTCAAAAACGGTGATTCAAATTATGAAGCTTTTTAGAACTAAGGTCAGCACTTGTACTTTATGGTTAATTTGTTAATAATGAACACGTATTTCCATTAATTTACAGAAATCGGACGAAAATACGAGAAAAGGTTTATAATGCAATGCTTATTATGAACGAGTTTATTAAGCCGGAAAATACAATACGAGAGAATGGTTAGATAAAAAAATGGAGTACTTATGTGAGTATGTTTGTAATAAGTGGTTAGTTTGTATATGGAAAATATTAATAATATATTATAGTGATTCATCCAAGGAAAAGCATCATGATGCTTAACAAGCGAGATCAGTTTCCATAGAGCTTTTTCCTTTGTCAATATTTTGCAACTATCAAACAGAAATATTCAAAATTCTAATTTAAATTAGCGATTTAAATACATTCTCATAATAAACTAAACCATAATACAAAATTAAGAGATTTTTTCACTGACATGTAGTTACTTGTAGGTATATAAAATATGATGAATCTCATTTTTAAAAAAAAAAAAAAATAAGGAGTTCGGAGTACATGTTCTTATATACTACATTATTTTAAATTAATGAGTAAGTTTTCATAACCTTATTTGATTTTTAATAAATCACTGGAAAAAAGATACGCAACGTTTGTGTTCTAAGCTATCCAGCGATTTCCGATTCGCATAATTTTTATCGTTTTAAAATGACTGGCGATAGTCATTATCTTCTAATTAAACCATAACGATTTCAGTTAAAATTGTATTACCATTGATATGGAGTTAGTAATTATAATATGTAATTATTTTTCTATCTCGTATGATATTTTTGTATAGATTAAAATGACACAAAATTTAGATAAATACCTATTAACGTAAATTAAGTAAACGATCGCAATGAATAATAATTACTTGTAGATATTAAAGACCAACTCAAATTCGTTTATTTATATTTTAATGTTATGCATACAGAGCTATGTATAATAAAATGACAGTTATATTTCAAGGCAATATACATAGAATAGCACTAATAAAGTGCACAACACAATCTACAAAGTAAATTTCTGAGGACATTAAGAGTGAGGAAATAAGTATTTGAAATGTTTATGTTGTGTTGTGGTAAATGCGTGACTTATTATTTACCATATATGTATTTTTTACCTGTAATATGTATATTCCCTATAATTACAGAAAAAGATCAATAAAATCATGTATTCATAATATAATTCTTAAGTATTTCCGCTCAATACGCCGAGTTAAAACGTATTTAATTTTTTTATTCCAAATACCAAGTTATATTTTACATATTTTCCGGAGAAATTTTCTTAAATCTAAACAATTTAATGAATATTTTAGGTTTGAATTAGTTCCTTAGGCGCTCTGTCAACATTTTACTAAAATGGCGCTACGATAGTAAAGTAATATTATTATAGGCTGAATAATAATTATTGAGATACGAAAATTGGTTTTCCTAAAGGGATTCAGTAATATGGGATCAATTTTCTTTTATACGTTCTCGTTACATTTAAATTATACCCTCGCGAAAAGGATCACTAAAATATTGAAAATACATAGAATATTATAACAACAAACTAATGTAATGGTACATACGGTTTTGGATAGCCGATGATTTTCATTAAAAATATTTTAGTCTAGGTTTTTATTTGTATAAAACCCAGAATAGCTTTTGGCTTGTTTAAAGCTATTATTCAAAACCAATGATTAATACATATTTAGATTTTGTAAAATTGGTAACCACAAAGGCTATGAAGATTCTTTCATTATTGTAACAATGGATACTGAAGTGTTTCTTTATATTGAAATAAAGTTTGATTTTAAAAGTAGTTCAACCGTATATTTATTTTTTTATTTTATTTACTATCGGATTGTTTTTACTACCGGACTTATTTTTTAATGTTTCCTTTTGTTTGGAGTGTAATAGTTATTATTTGATAAAAATACACGAGGCATAACAATAATTATAATGGATATGGGTAACGATTTCCGTAATTAAAATAAAACCAACTTTTTTAACCGTTTCTCGCCTAAACCATTTTTTATCAACATAATTATTGTATAGACAATTGAAATTTTAAAAAATGTAGGTACTGGTTTTCACATTACATACATTTTGGATAATTTGATATTTTTAAATTATACTTGTAAAGAATCGGCAAAAAGCGGCGGTTCTTATATTTATGTAATTTCTAAATAAACTTTTTACCACATTAACAGGTTAGGATGCTCAAATTAAAATTATTTATTCATCTGATTATTTAAATTATTAATTCGAATCTTGGAACTCATTATCGATGCCAATATCATTAAAAGAAATTGCGGAAATATGGCGCTGTGATCGAGATTCAAGTGTTGCCAAATGCGTTATTTATTAATTTAAGAATATTTTTTTTGAAAATCGAGAACCACGCAATTAAGATTACATTTTATGAATACGAGTTCTCGTTAATTGTAGTTTTTATGTAGACTTAATTATAATACTGTGAATAATTCAGTTCCTGTTTGCAAGTGAAATACATAAAAATAAGTACGTAAATCAACAGAATAACTGAACTGGTCTGAGGTAAAACCAAATTACATCCATTTGCAACATGTTGAAAAGATATTGATTTATTTGATTATTGACCACCTCAATTGCCAGAAGACCCAATAACAAAGGAGCGCATCACAAAATATGACGTCTTGAGAAAAATCACTTCATAGTTTGGTCTTCATTTACAACACAAATGCAGATTTAATTATTTAGGTGCTTATATTTTGATTTTTTACTTCGTTTATCAATAATAACTAACCACAATACTCTACTATTTTTAATAGGTACCTTCCTGTCTTTTCATTAGGCTATAAAACGCTTAAGTATTTTTCATAATTATAATCACATATACTCATTTGATATTGCAATTATCTTTGGTTTATATAATTACTGTATTCAAATGAGGCAATCTTGTCGGTAGTTGCAGATTACATTACCTTTTTTCATTGCCTATCAGTCATCAGCCAAAGATGTCATAATTAGCAGTAATTACTCTAAACTTTAATGGAAAGTCTCTAACTACGTTAGATTAAATATGAAAGGAAATCAGTTTAAATACCGTAATTATCAAATTATAATTAGAATTTTCGGAACGTCCAAAAAAATTCAAACTAAGAAGGTTTTTATCTTAAACATTTGGAATTATTAATATCAATAAATAAGTACTGCGATTTTGGATGCACATTTCGATAAAAATATTTTTTTAAATAGGCAATTTACCAATACAATTTTTTTTCAATAAATTTATGTGGCTTGGGGATTCAATCTGACGATCAAAAGACTCACAGTCCGCAACGCTACCACTGGGCTACCACCCGACTCATAAAATATATTATTTTTTTCTACCACTAATATAAATAATAATAATTAAGAAAATAATATGTTAAGTAAGGTACATAATTTGCCATGGATAAAAAATACCGACAAATAATTGGGAATCGACGCTGAAATGTCATTTTGTGTATTTTTTTATTTAAATTTTTTAAAAAATATATAATATCTACACACTCGTGTTTGGAAAAAGTTTCTTTATGTTGAGATATAAAACAATGTCATTCTTCCTTAGCAGGCCGAAGGATGGTTTAATGAATACTGGAAAACTGCACTTGTTTATTGAAGGAATTGATGGCGATTACAAGGTTTAAAAATATACACGAAGAATAACAATAATTAATTAACAGAGTGACGATGTACTGTCAATAGAGCCAGAAAGTAAAAGACAATGATGGGTGGTTTATTCGGGGTTTTATAGCCCGAATTCTTTGATAAGAATTGACGCAACTGCTATTCCTCACGTACACCAGCGGATGTGCTTGGATGTACTCATACTTTGGGTTTTTTCTAGATAACCACTAAATATGAAATAACATTTTAATTAATAGAAAAAAATAGAAAAATAACTGATAACATAAAGTTTCCGGTATGGCGTAAGTAGATATTACATTACACGTGTTTGTTGTGGTTAAGAATGATATTAAATAATTAGAATAATAAGTTGGGTGGTCCAAGGTTCATAACACCTTCCCCCTAAAACCGAAGCTATTGCCTTTAAGAAAATAGTGAGGTCAATGCTTTAATTTTTATCAAAAATTCTTTTATAAACTTCAATTATCTTTGTTATATTATGAATTTCATCAGTATGTTTTACTTCTGTATTATTACTATGGCTTTTTCCATTGACTGTTGAAACAATATCATTTACACATTTAAAATAAAATCAGTAGAGTTACATAAATTATCAAAAAATCAAATATGGATTTATCTGAAATTTGGATTTGTTAATAATCTTAATATTAGGTACAATTTTCATATTTTAAAACATATACAGTTTGTTGAACAGATACAGTTTTTAGTACAGTTTCCTTTTTTAGACTTTCCTAAGGTTACATAATATTATAAATTTAAACAAAGTTTGAATCATTTCTAATATACATAATATATAAAGTGATTCTGTTTAAAATATCTAATTTTAATAGAAATATAAAAGTAAAAATTTTCAAAAGTATAAAAGTTCAAATAAGGTTACATAAGTAAGTACTTTCTTATAAAGTATAAAAGTTAAAATAAGGTTTACTTAAGTAAGTAGTTTCTTATAAAAGTATAAAAGTTAAAATAAGGTTTACTTAGTTACTCTCTTAAGATGGAAGGTTGTGCACAAGAAGTAAGTAGTAAAATTTCATACATAATGTTGTATGTTGGTTAGCTAACTAGATGGTAAAAAGATGTAAGTATAATATTATACATAAAATTTTATCAAGAATAAAATTTAAAATTTTCATCTTTGATTTATGTCAAAGTAAAACTCTGATCTATGCATGCTTTAAAATTTCAAACTATTATATCAAAATATAGGGCTCTACCATATAATTATACAAAGCTTGTCAAATGTAATCAATTGATTAACAAATTTAAGAGACATTCTAGCTCTTTTAAGAGACATTCTAGCTCTTATGACTTCTAGGTCATTTATTTACGGAGAATTCTCACAACAAAAAAAACGAGAAAAAAGTACTTTTTTAAACATATCGATCACTGTCGAATATAATTGTCGAACATACTTGTCGAACATAATTGATTGTCGATCATAATTGTCGAACAATACAAAACACAACATTTCGTTGACTTGCCTAAACTTTTTATAAATGTACATATTGTACTACACTGTACTGTCTATAGATGCAGATACAGACTTCGAAGATTTTTTAAATTTTTGTCATATAATATAATATAATAATAATCAAACAACAAATAACAGATGATACATAGGCTATACTTAAGCCAAGGCCTTTTATAATAACATTTGTTTGATTCTTTGGTACCAAAATATAATAATAATTATAAGATTCGCAATGACAATAGCGATAACAATCAGGTATAATAAACAAGTATAATATAATATACTATAAGGACAATATTAGTTACACTGAACTATATTTTTTAAGAATAGGTATTATCTCTCAAAGGTTGCATAGACTTAGTTGTCATTCTATCACATCATTGGCGTAGGGGACGTAATGGGTGTATCTTCCCTGAGTCGATCCTCGCTATTTATATTAGTTAAGGATATAGCTGGGTATCTGTCACGGACTTTATTATTTCTGGGACGACTAGCAAAACATTGATTATATATATTTTTACGCAACAACCGTTGTCGTTATTAATTTATTTTTTTTTTTTATATATTTAAAGTTCTTCATCGAACATATTTAATTTATATGACGCGATTCTTAATCCGTCTAGATCAATGTTTAATATTGACATTGGAATTAAACTTGTTGAGTTGTAAACGTATTTACAATAATTTTGGATCATTCATTCTAAAGTATAAAATTATTAACATGTATCATGAAATTATGGATTTCATATCCTATTATCTTGATTATCAGTATTACTTAAATGATTCTGTGAGAAATATCTCTTTATTTGATTTACATGATATCTCACTAATTTTTTATTTATTTTCAATGTTACATTAACTGGTGAATTGACTTTTACGATTTCGTAAGGTCCTCTAAATGTTGGAGATAAAGCTTTACGCAATCTAAGATGTGCTTTCAGCAGAACTAGATCTCCTACTTCATATTTAACTTCATTTGCATTGTTGTCATATTTTTCTTTAGATTTTTCCTTTGATTTCTCTATATTTTCTTTTGCAATTTTGTGTGAGTTTGTGAAAACTTATATTTCAATTGGCTTAAATAATCGTTGTAAGTAGATGTCGAAGTATCATTTCTTAATAAGTTTCCTGGTAATACTGGTTTTTTACCAAAGACTAATTCATAAGGAGTGAATTTAGTTGTAGCATGTATGTTGGAATTATAGCTTATCATTGCTATAGGTAAATATTTATCCCAATCATTTTGATCTTTATTTACGTACATTTTCAAAAAATCTTTTAGTGTCGCATGACTTCGTTCTAATGCTCCGTTAGTCATGGGGTGATAAAGGGCTAGACGTTTTATGATTAGTATTTAGAAGTTTTGTTACTTTACTAAATAACACTGACATAAAATTTTGACCTTGGTCTGTCAAAATTGTTTTGGGTATACCAAAATATGAAACAAATACGATAAATTGAGTTGATATCTCTTCTGCGGTTGCGGTTTTAATAGCGTAGGCTTGACTGAATTTCGTTAAGTCGTCCTGCAACGTGAGGATGAACTTGTTATTATTAGGTGTTTCCGGTAAAGGTCCTACGATATCTAACGCTACTCGTTCAAAAGCTTCCGTTGAAGTTGTTGTTATCTCCATTAGTGCTTTATTGTTTCTTCTATACGTTTTGTTCATTTGACAATCAGGGCAATTCTTTATGTAATCTGAAATATACTTTTTCATTCCCTTCCAATAATATTGATATTTTATCCTATTGTACATCCTATTAAATCCAGTATGTCCGGCAATAGGTGAATTGTGATTTTTCGACAAGTATTCTAGGTATTTCTTCAGGACTAACATTTTTTATTTTGTTTAAAAACATTTTTTTCTTTATTCCTGTACCGTTAAATACAAACAAAATCATTTGCTTAATTTTTTCTAAATTCATTGAGTTAAATGGGTCTTGGAAATCTGAAATAGAAAAATTTTCAACTCTATCTTCTACTAATTTACTTTTTAAGTTATTTAAAGAAATAAATATGTCATTATTAGATGCTTTATCATAATGATTAATCTAGTAAACATATGATAGTATGTTTTGTTGCTGCTTTTAGTAATTCCTACATTGAATAATTCATGTTCGCTTAGTTTAAAAGATTCTGCGTTTTCTGATTCACTCATTATATCAGCGCAATAAGGTATTGATTCATCTAAATCAATAGCACTTGGATATACAATTATTTTATCTTTGCTTTTCAAAATATATTCATTATTTTCCGTAAAATTTACATCACTGACATTTGTTTTGTGAAAACTTTCAAGAAAATCTTTATACGTAATAGTATATATTGGTATTCTAAGATAAAGAATCAGCATTTTGATTAGTTTTTCCTGCTTTATAACATATGGTATAGTCGTATTCTTCTAATTTTAGACGCCAGCGCACTAGTTTAGATCCAGGATCTTTTGCATTAAATAACCAAGTTAAAGGTCTGTGATCTGTTACTATTCGAAAAGTTTTTCCAAATAAATAAGGTCTAAAATGTTTACAAGCCCATACGATGGCTAATAATTCTTTTTCTGTTGTATTATAGTTTCCTTCACTTGAATTTAGAGTCCTAGATGCATAACAAATCGGTAAATCTTGATTTATTTCTCCTTGAGACAATATAGCTCCGATTGCATAGTTAGACGCATCTGTTGTCAATATAAAAGGTTTCGTAAAATCTGGATATTGAAGAATAGGTGCAGTTATTAATTTATTTTTCAAAATTTCAAATGCTTTTTGTTGGCTTTCTGTCCAAACGTATTCTATATTTTTCTTCAAAAGTGATGTCAATGGTTTTGATATTTTTGCAAAGTTTTCTATGAATCTTCTATAAAAACCGACAAGTCCGAGATAACTTTTTATTTCCTTTGGATTCCTAGGTATAGGGTAATCTTTAACAATTCTTGTTTTCTCAGGATTTGGTGAAACACCTTTATCTGTTATCACGTGTCCTAAATAAGCAACTTCTTTTCTTAAAAATTCGCATTTATCTGGTTGAATTTTTAAATTAAATTTTCTTAATCTTTGAAATATTTCGCGCAATTTTTCTTCATGATCTTGTAGAGATGAAGCGAATATAATTAAATCGTCAAGGTAAACCAAACATTTGATACCTTGTATTCCAGCTAAAACTGTGTCCATTAATCTTTGAAACGTAGCAGGTGCATTTTTTAATCCGAAAGGCATTCTGCAATATTCGAAATGACCTGAAGGAATTGAGAAAGCTGTTTTCTTGCTATCTTCCTTGTTCATTTTTATTTGATGAAAACCTGATTTAAGATCTAACGTCGTAAAGTAAGTACTGTTTCCTAATTGATCTAATATTTCTGTAATATTAGGTAAAGGGTATGCGTCTCCGATTGTGACGTCATTAAGTTTACGAAAATCAACCACGATACGATATTTCTTTTGACCGCTTGCATCCATTTTCTTGGGTACAACCCATATTGGTGAAGAGTAAGGGCTATTTGAAGGTTTTATAATTCCTTGTTTTAGCATTTTCTCCATTTGATCATTCACTTCTTTTTTATGAACTTCCGGATATCGATAAGTTTTCGTGTGAATTGGAAAATCATGAGTAGTTACAATCCTATGCTCAACGGCTGTAGTAGTTGAAAGGTCATCATTATCAGTTGAAAATATGTCGTTAAATTCCTCACATATTTTAAAAATAGATTTTATCTCTTCTCTATTTAAATGTTCCGTTCTGATAAGTGATTCGATATTATTTGTTTCATAACCGCAAGAACTTCTAGGTTTATCTACTAAGTATGAGTAGTTCGGGTCAAGCGAAGTTGACAATGAAAATATTTTTACAGTTTTATTTGTGGTATTTAAAACTGATATTGTGGCTTGGTGGTTAACATCTACACTAGTTAACGCGTTCGCTACTTTTACTCCTTTCGCAATTTGGAAATCTAATATTAATCCTTCCTTTACTTCGGGATTATTCACATTAATTTTTATAAACGTTTCTGATCTAGGTTTCAATTTATAGATTATTATTTCATTATGAAGATCAATTTTTAATCCATTAGGTAATATTAATTTATTCGATCCGAAATTTATCTCCGCTTTATTTTCTGAGAGAAAATCGTTACCAATGATTCCGTCATATTCTAAATTTACATTAGAAATTACATGAAATTTATGTTCAAAATTTATCAAACAATTTTAATTTTATAGTCCCATCCGTTTGACTGACAGTCTCCTCATTTTTGCTTATTCCTTGTATTTTAATTTTTTTTTTTTGATTTATGAAATTTAAATAGTGATAGTTGAGAGTGTCCTTTAAAATTAGGCTTACAGAGCTTCCTGTATCCAATAAGAAGTCGTTTATTTGACATTCTTTCAAACCTTGATTGAATTTAATTTTTAAATATGGCAAGTTTTTTAATGATTTTTTATTGAATTTTTTGTGAAACACATTAACAGAAGCATCGCTTTTCTCTACTCCAACGATGCGATGCACATCGTGGACTCTTGGCAGTTTAAATGGTTGATGCTACCATATGACACATTATTATCTGCTTTTAATCCTTTATCAAAGCGTTTTTGTGCTAGATTTGGATATTTTTTAAAACAATTTTGAACCAAATGTCCCGATTTTTTACAATAAGTACATACTTTTTTATTTTCGGTTACAAAATTTACTCTTTTTGGAACATTATTGTAATTATTTTTTCTTTTAAAACAATCTTGTGTGTTATGACCATTTTGATTACAGTGATTACAATATTTAGAGATTGATAATCTAGAGGTTGTATTTAATAATTTTAGCAATTTTTCCTCTTCTAAAGCAATTTGGAAAGCATCATTCAAAGTACTTGGCGTTCTAGCACGTAAATGTTCAGACAGTTTAGGATTTACATTAATGATAAAAATTTGGAGAGCAAGGTCGTCAGCTGATGCATAACGTCCTTCTAATTCTCCCTTAATAAGAGTTGTATGACTTATTGAAGTCTTCAAGTTTTTTATGCATGTCTCAATTCTAAGCATGTATGAAGCTACACCTTCGTGAAGAAGTTGTTTGCAATTTTGTAAATCAGTTAACAAATGAGTCTGAGTTTTTGTTTCTCCAAAATTTCTGGTTAAATATTCTTTTAATTCGTCAAATGATTCTATAATCTTATTCGCACAAGCTGTCTGAGCTCTATCAGTAAGCTGCGTAAGTATATATGACAAAAGTACGCGTGCTTGATCCTGTGACGCAATCTCAAATGCTCGTTTACAATTCATTATAAAAGGAATGAGTTTATCTCGATCTCCATTGAATGGTTGAATAAACCGCATTAAAATACTAAGTGTAATTTCGGTATGTTCCATTTTTACAATATTATCGTTATTCATTTAATTTACTCAAGGGTTTCACACAAGAAAAATATAAAAGTTAATTGTCCAATTAATTATGTAGATTAAGTTGGTACTTTAAAGACAGATAAAAAATGATTATTATTCTTAAAAATCATAAACTAGAATAATAACTCACACCAAGGCAGTTAATAAAAATCAAAAATAATTTTAATGAAATTTAAAAACTATAGAGAAAATAATAAAATAGAATGTAGTGTTCTGTTCTTTTACCTCCCTTTCTCTGTTTTTAATAATGTTTTCTTACTTGTAATTTTTTTTGATGGTCAATTCTTCGATAACTTCCTTCCTCTTACAATGTAAACAGCGCACCGGAGGTGAAGGCAGCTACTGAGGGCGCACCTGGCACTCAGAACGAGGTAACAGCTTCCGGATCTGGAGACAGCTACTTGGGCTACGGGTTGCGACGCTTTGTCGTAGGCTGCGACCAGGCTGCTACTGCACTTCGGTTTCCGTATTGGTACTTCTCATCCGATGATCAGTCAGACAAGTTCAGTTATTGTAGAAGATGTAGGTACTCGTAGATTCGCTTAGCTGAAGTCTTAGAAGACAAAGACTCAGTAGTGGCTTTTATCCAGTAGATAATTTAGTTACCAAGTCCGCTAGTATAGTGGCAGTTTTTCAAAAAGTATCCCACTTCTGACACCAATTTGTTGGTGGCCAATCTCCGTCGTGGTCGTCTTCTTGATGAAGGTTCAAACTTAGAAGATTGAAACACCGATTTAATGAATACTGGAAAACTGCACTTGTTTTATTGAAGGAATTGATGGCGATTACAAGGTTTAAAAATATACACGAAGAATAACAATAATTAATTAACAGAGTGACGATGTACTGTCAATAGAGCCAGAAAGTAAAAGACAATGATGGGTGGTTTATTCGGGGTTTTATAGCCCGAATTCTTTGATAAGAATTGACGCAACTGCTATTCCTCACGTACACCAGCGGATGTGCTTGGATGTACTCATACTTTGGGTTTTTCTAGATAACCACTAAATATGAAATAACATTTTAATTAATAGAATAAAATAAAAAAAATGTCCCGATGACAATCTTTAAGAACTACAGTTTATGGATACAGCATTGTTTTTTTTTAAGTTGTTTTAGTTTTAGGTTCTATTGTTAATTGTGTAGTTATATGAAAATTAAAATTAATAATGATTGTAACCTTCTGCAAATATTTGGAAAATGTTAGGTAACCATAGTTCTATTAGTTATGTTTTATATCATCACCATTATCATTATATCCGCTCCCTATGTGGAGCATATGGATTCCACAAACTACCTCCAGGCCATCCTCCCAAGTCAATTCCATATTTATGTTTTATATAGGTATGTATAATTTAGTGACATACTTAATCACATACATGGCCCGACTGCGACTCGGTACAAACTCCTCACTTTTCATCAGACTCATGCATCAGCCCAGAAGAAGGACACTGCAGTGTGCTCCGAAACATCGGCAACACAAAGCCCGCACACACGGCATAGTAACCCAGAAAAAATATTTAGATACTTAATAATTATAAATATAAAGAAAAAAGAATATTGCTTATAACGCCGGTGTACGTAGGTCCGTATACAGTGAAGGATAAACTAATTAACACCAGTTGCTCGATCACAGATCACTACCGACTCGGTAATAAGCGACGTGATAACGATTTCTTACCCATGGATGTTTAACGTTTTCGCGATCACAATGGAACACGCGTTAAAAGTTATCGATTGGGATTATTAAACGAGCGCTTCTAGTCGCGAGCTATTTCCCGAGATATATCTTATTCGCACATATCTTCATTCAATCTTTCTCGAGTGCCGTATTGCATTTAGCCGGTTTTCGGCACGCCAAATATTGAGAAAAGCAGTCGACATAATAAACAATCCGACAAGCGCGTTGATTTAACGTTTGACGTACGGCCGCGATATCGCGTGCATCGGCTCCGCTCGGCTCAGATCGGCAATGCTCGGCTCGGCGAACTTGGTATGGAACGAATGTCATTGTGATCGGTCAAATCGTTAGCGTTAGCACGTGGTTAGCACGTTTTTAACTACGTCGATAGTTATCTGTGATTGAGCTCCTGTAATTAATATGAAGTTAACCACTTTGCCCGTTATCCTTTATTTGGAAGTTTACACGGAAATTATTTTTAATACAATAAGTAAACGGTATTTCTGATTTATATGCAATTAATATTGTGAATATAAAAAAAATATATTATATTCATTGTTGATGTCCTAGAAGTTCTAATCACTTTACTGGCTTTAGAAATTTCAGATTGCATATCAGGATCACTCCTTATGTATAATGTATCCAAGTCTCTTTTGAGTTCCGTAATACAAGTATTTTTAATATTATTTTGATTACATATGTAATCCCTAATGCAATTTGCTCAATAACAAATAGGGGTTTTCTAGTATCAGTATGTAAACGAATTTAAAAAATCCGATAAAAATATTGCAGGAGATATTGCAATGGTGTATTCCGTCCTCTGCGGAATACCGCATAAGTTGATGAGCGATGACGTCAAAAGGTGATGATGTCATGAAGGCCGGCGATTTCCCTATCGTGTTTCACGCCATATTCCTCCAGACTATCCTCGTCCCAGATTCCATGTCGCCAGTTCCAAGTTCTTTGTGAAAGAATGCCGATTAAAAATATACAAGGGATCAAGACTTCCATCAATTTTGTAGGGTTGATCCAGTGTGATTTTTCAGAAACACGTAAAATTATGCCGTTTCGCCACAATACTATCTGGTAAATAAATTAAATAATATACACAGGCAGGAAAGGCGCTGTAGACGGAATAAAAACATTAGAATATGTCTATGAATGATAGATGGTGATTAACAAAGAATATGAATACTCAAAATTATTCTAGGAATCAAATCTCGTGATATTGGTGTTCCGCCTTTTACATTTTTCGAAGGTGACAGTAAAAGAAGCATAGACTTGCCTATCCGTAGATAGCAAACGGCATAGACTTGCTTATCCGTAGATAGCAAACCCTATTTGCCATACCACAGATAAGCAAAGGTAGTACTGAGGGCGTTATCAATAAATTGGAGCACATTGTGCAGAATTGAAAATATTCAAGTTATTCATTGTGTTTTTCTTCCTTTCAAAGGATGAAAAATAAACTCGTTATATGATACTGCTAGATACTATTCTCTCTTATCCGCACCCAATGGGTGCTTAGCGCACTGCATTAATACACCAAGTGCAGTGAATCTTGATAATTTGTTGCATGAAAGGCAAGACGAGATAAAAGACCAGTCTTACGCTTCAGCGCCAATCCAAGGTATCACATATGAAATATTTTTATGTGAAAATCAAATTCAAATAAACATTTCATATTGACCCTCCATCAGAAATCGAACACGCGACCTCATGCATGGCAGCCTAACGCGCTACCACTACACAACAAGGCGGACTAAGATTGCAGGAATGATAATTGATTAATTATTGTACATGAAAGCCTTTTAGCCTTGAGGGAAAATGTAGTAAAAGGTGGAAAGGATTTGTTTACTTATTATAAACTCAATTATTGTTTGCTCTTTCAATAATATGCTATTTTCAGGAGTTTGAAATTAAGATCAGAAAAATTCAGCGAATAGACGGAAGTATAATTTACAGTAGGTAGCGGGCTCATCTTGAATAATGCCTTATAATATTAATACAATGTTTAATTCTTTGGTCTTCTGAAGAGGTGGAAGGACGCAATAATTAAGGATCCTATGTGTTTATTAGTTAAACATACACCGTGTTAATTATAACTCAGAATTCCGACAAACTATTTTAAAAATAACAATATTTCAAGCTCGAAGATTTATTTATGGAAAACAAAGTGTGAAAACCAATAGTGCATAAAAATAAACACAATTTAAACGATCGATATACATACAGTCATGAAGAGGGTAGAAGCTTTTTATGTTCGAATCAGTCGTATGTAAGGTCGTAAGTGTAAAATTAGGGGAACTAACTCGCTGGGGTTTGTTATTACCCGCGCATTAACTCACAGCGAACGTTTTTAGTCGGGTTTATCCGCTGAAAATAGAACCAATTATTATGAAATTTACGAAAGAAAGCTGTGAAAACCCATGCTCGCCCCCCTCTGAAAATGGTATATCTATTCGGGACGGTAGCACAGAAAAAATATTTTTAAATTGCGTATCGATATCGTAACTTCATTGGGTACTTTTGAATTCATTCGGATTTTTTTTTGGCGTCAAAGCAAAACAATGAATGTAGTTTGCGAATGCAGCCCGAACTTCAAAAGTTGGTCTGTGCTAGCCCACGATACTTTGCCTTATGGCACTTTTACGGGACCGAAAACTGTTAAATTTATTGTTCAGAAAACTGTTTCAGTCTGTCAAAAGACACGCTAAAGTGATATTTTTTTAAGGGGCTATTTTAAATTTTTCATTTTTTGGAGGGAAATTGTTTTAAAGTATAAAGTAAATATTTTTTGGTTCTTACGTTTTAAAAAGATTAAAAATTATAATATCAATAAAAAAAAGTTTAATTAAA
>JAGVSP010003519.1:0-34789 GCA_022494985.1 Micrasema minimum | reverse complement strand
ATTCAAGCCCCAAAATCCTTTTCAAAATTTAGTGCCATTTAACTAACACACAGTGCACTAATACTTATTGACATCTGTTTCCTTAGTGCGCCGAGGGTGGGGGTAGGTATTTGCAAATGGCTGCTAGAGCAGGCCCTAAATTAGTAGCAAAGGCCCGCGACCGGTCAAATGGAAATTAATCGATGTAGAATCAAGTGTACTGCAACACTAATGAAAGCCGAAATTTTACCAAATCTACCAACTCGATAATCTTCTCTTTCTAAGCAGTTTCGAAATTCAACTGTCACATTATATTATATATTTTTACAATTCGACATCTCAACAGAGACGAGAAGTTTGGAAGGAATTATGGATAATTAGGCGTTTACAGGGCTTATGACCTGTCATTGGCTGGGTTAAGTGGCCACTTGATGTATTACAACATTCCCCATTTCGCCTAGTATTTGATATCCATATCTGCCAATACAGTAAAATGGCGCGACGCTTCACAAGTGAACACTCTCTGTCATCCATTGAGAAAATTGCGAAGCATTTTAGCAGAAACCTTTATGATTGCAAGTGAGATTCTTACCGAATTATATCACCTACTAGGAAATGCCTGAAGATGAATCTTCAATTTGTTCAAGATGAATCTTCAATTTGTTATGCTTATAACTTTTACCAGCTAATTTTTATAAACAACATTTTGAGTGTGTCCAAATACTTGTAGACACACAAGTATTTGGACACACTCAAAATGTTGTTTATATATTTTTAATTAAATTTAACGACATTGCATGCAAATTTATTTGGAAGCTAATGCTGTTGAATTGTACGGTGCTCAAATATTTTTCTATTATCAGATAATTAATTCATTTTCCTTTGCTTAGCTACTACAATACAGTTATTTTGCAGACAAAAATCTGAAAAATTAACCCTGAAAATAAATAAATACATAAATAACAAAATAGGCACATCTGATATAAAAATAAACGGAAGTTCTACGACGGATATTATTTGCTAAAATTATTACATCCGGACGGACTAATTTACAACAGCCTTAAGCGATAATTTCAACTTTATTACTGTCATAAAAATCATAACACTAGTCACGAGTAGTATTATGTAAAAATATCATAAGTTTAGTTTGATGAGAGAAATCTGGAGCAAAAATTATCAATACAATGCGGCAACACATTAATACTGTATTATGACGGATTCAAAACATCTCAATTTCTACTTTGAATAACTTTACTACAAAAATTGTTTGTGATTATCTGTTATCTATTGGCTCTAAATATTCATTATAATATGATAATTTCATGCCAGAGTGGTGTGGCGTTCTATCTTCTCTGCCTACACCTTCGGAGAATGCGTGATAGTTAGTTTAGTTAGTTGAAATTTCTGATTTTCGAATTCAATAACAGCCATTATAGACTTATTTCTCACCTTATTTTCACACCTTCCAATATTGATGCCAATTGTTATTTTATCTAAGACAGGAAATTTATTCAGTTGACGTCTAAAGGCCGATTTATTGTGTATGTTGTAAATAGTTTCGAAGGTGGTTTGATTTTACAAGGAACACAGAGGTGAGGCAACGCATCAGCAACCTTTGGTATCTACTGCCATCCGGCGAAGGCATTTCGGCTGGCTGGGCTATATGCTACGTTTGCCTACCGAGAGCCGTAATTATGCCATTTTTACAAGGCATCAGATTTTCGGCGTCCAGCGCTTCTATTCTGTTAATGTTTTTCAACTACAGAAGCGCAGACTGCGCAGAAGTGTCTAAAACCTTAAGAGAATCGCACCGCTGGATGTCTACTATTAACAAATCCGTCTACAGTTTACTTCAGAACCACGAGACATAATTCTGACAGAAGGATGCGCGGGAACTGACGGCCGATTGCTTGGCTTGGGAGCAGTTTGTGGAATCTATAAATCCTTGTCATACTGCCAAAAGTTTGTAAGTCCATTCAATGTGAAGTAATCGAACTTTAATATAAAAATAATAACTAAGAAAAATCGTTCTAACGAAATTTAAGAGGTGAAATTCGAAACTGAATAATTTTTTTTTTTAAATTTGAGGACTTATTTTAGATATTATTAAAGCGAAAACACAAAATACATCGCGAAGTTCATTTTCCTAAAATATGGACAAACTTTTGGCAGTAGGTATAGCAACGATATTTTTCACATAGGATATAAAACGATGATGATGAAACTTGACAGTAATTTGGTAATATTCTTTGTAAGACTACGCTATCGGAAAATAATTATTGTTTGACAATTGAGCGCAAAAACTCTCAACTCTGTCAAAGCTGTCGCCATGTTGAACTTGTGTGAGTCTCGTGCGAAAACTTTCCCGCGCAAAAAGTTGACGTGATGTAAAAGGGCCACCAATTTAGGGATAATGGGAGTAGTTGGACCAACTGAAGGTCACTGGCTTACTGGAAATCGGTTGTCAAATATCAATACCTAGTTAGTAAAATTGGTGATTTTGCAATATTCAAATTAATAGATTATATTTCATACATTGCTGCTAAAATTTGTATAAACATAAATTCGACGGCCCAAAATCAATCAATCATGAACCCTTCGGACGCTTTAAAGGCTAGTATATAATTATTATATAACCGACTTGGGGGGACATACAGAAACTGGCGGCCAATCGCTTAGCTTGAAGGCAGTTTGTGAAATTTATAACATCGTCCGCTTAGAGTGTAAACCTGCTCTATCTGTAGTAGAAACTTTTCTTATCTAAAGCAGACATTAAATGTTCTAATAGGTTTTGGTTTTTCATCCGCGGAACCATAATATTTGCGAAATTTTTAAGTTTCCATGTTTTGTTTTTGAGTGTAAAAAAAATGACGCTTTAATATGTTTTTTGGGCTTACCGAACATTTTCTGTTTTCAAATTATATTAATTTATTGGGTTTTGGAATTTGGGAGCCTAGATATAATGGCGACTGTCTGCTTTTTATTTCATGTTTTGCCCAAAAGGTCCCTGAAAAACACATGTCTCCACAATTTACCGTAGACGAAGTTCCACGGCTTATTAAGCCATACATGTTTAGACTTTTAACCTTTAAAATTAATGATCGGTTAATTGACAATACGTGTTATTTTTCCCAACGGACATCGAATTAATATAACACAAGTACATAATATTTCAAAAAAAAACTAGGAGGAAATTTGTCCGCATCGTGGTGTAGTGGTTAGCCGCAGGGCTAGCGTGAGGTCGCGGGTTCAATTCCCGATGGGGTCAAGATGAAATGTTTAATTTTCACATAAAATATATTACTTCAGAACTACTGAACGTAGTCTGAATTGGGAGGAAGCACGGGAACTGGCGACCGATCGCTTGGCTTGGAGGCGATTAGTGGAATTAATATGCTCCACATAGGGAGCGGACATGGAATGATGATGATAAAATATTTCATATGTAACACCTTGGACTGGCTATGAAGTTTAAACTGATCTATCTTGCTTTATGTATTCAATAATCAAGGTACACTGCACTCGGTACCAACGCAGTGCCGTATGCACCATTAGAATATTATGCAGTAGTAGTGGGTATTTAAACCGGGGAAATTTGAAATAGTTCGTAGTCTAGCGGTCAGCTAATTTTATAAAAGAAAATTGTGAAGCCCTCAAATAATTGAAGGATTCGTCTTATGAATGTCATTCAACACACACACCATCTGAAAACGTTCACTCACGAACCCCGAAACATACACGTGCACACTTTGCGTACAATGCGTCCAACACCCAACAAATACATGCACAACAGCAACAGACACCCACATATACAGCGCAGTATCGATACAGACATACGACATACAGACAAATGCGCTAATTTGACGGACAGGCTGTCTCGTCTCTTGACAGACAGGTGAACATTCCAACAACAACTGGGGCAACAACATAAACCTGATAGCTATCCGTTCGTCAGTCGAACGTTATCGTTTATACCTACTGAGGGTAATAAAATTTAGTTTACAACGATATGCCTATTTTTTTTGTTCAGATGACAAGATAGATTTATCTTAAAATGTGCTACCTTATTGTCAACTAAAATGACGTAGGTACTTGTCTGTAGATTTTAAAAATATCATCATGTCAGTTTTCATAGATCTTTTTCAGAGTACAGAAATTATTATTAACTTTGATTTCTTTTTTCATTCGTCTTCTTCTTCTTCTTCATCAGCCATTGTTCGTCCACTGCTGGACATAGGCCTCCCCCATATTGGTCCACTGCTTTCTGTCCTGGGCCTCGAGCTGCCATCTGGATCCTGCAGTACTTTTTACGTCATCTGTCCATCTTCTTGGTGGTCTTCCTACAGGTCTCCTTGCAGCTCTAGGTCTCCAGTTCAGCAGGCGCTTCGTCCATCGGTCCTCATTCTGGCGTGCCACATGTCCAGCCCATGTCCACTTCAGCTGGGAGATAGCTTTTATGACGTCTATGACTCTAGTCCGTCTTCTTATCTCCTCGTTAGTGACATGATCTCTTAAACTGATGCCGAGCATGCTCTTTTTTCATTACCTATGATAAACCCATACATTTCAATTTTGGGTATAAAAACATTATTCAGAACAGATTTATTTTTTTATAAGGTAGCTTTAAAGCTTTGATCATTTTTGGTATAGTGACGTATATTATATTTGTCCTCAGTGGACCAATTATTTATTGAAACCTTCTGTAGTATTTTCATGCAAATAAACAAATATCGGACAAACGATACGATTGTCTGACGATCAAACCGTGTAAGCTGACGTTCTTTACACGATCAACTGATGCAATAGAGTCCCGAATGTGTGTCAGCAACCAGACACGACACAAAATGCGAAACGTTCCACCTACTTACATCAGCAAGGCTCACCTTACCGCCACCGTAAGAAACCAATAAACCATTTGCCATGCTAAAACTATCAATTGAATCGGAAAAAAACTAAACAGTAACATGTAATTTTGTGATTCGGGTTATGTAACAAGTCTGTGAATTATTTTAATACACCAAACCGGTACAAATAATTATTAATTTTAATTTTTGTCGCTGTTTTACGTACCCATGTAAAAAGGTGTAAAATATAATAAATTATATTGCAGTAAAGTTCAAAAACACGAAAATCCAACAAATTCTAATATTGAACCATAAATTTTATTTATAATGCTGTTTTATGTTAAATGAGTTTAGATGGGTATTTTTAACGTGGAACACGACATGTTGTATTGTTAAATAATTCAAAAACCAACGAGGAACAGCAACTTTATATATTTTTTTCGTTTGAACCGTCATGTCAGTGAAAATCTTTCGGGTGTGGGTAGAGCTTTGGAAGGTAGGGTTAGAAAAAGTTTCATATGTTGTTTACTACTGACGAGTTGTTGAAGAGATAAGTAATTAATTTTTAAGTAAACAACATTTTGAGTGTGTCCATATACTACCAAAAGACAAAAATTGGATTTCACCCATTACGGGCTAATAATTAAAATTTGACATCTCAACAGAGACGAGAAGTTTGGAAGGTTATATGGATATCTAGGCGTTAACAGGGCTTATGACAGCCAATGACAGGTCACCGCCTAGATATGAGATGTCAAATTGTAATTTTTAAATACTTCATAAGAGTGAATGTGATAAAAAAGAATAAGCATATCTTAAAAATTAAGTTTAAAAGTACCTAATGTAAGTAGTTAATGAAGGTATGTATTTAGTTGAAATAGTGACATGAAGTTTATGTTCAAAATGTGTTAATATTAAAAGCAAGAGAAAGAAAGTTTGCTTAATTAACCTAATTCCAATTATGCTATACCACAGCTCGGCAGGAAGACAATTTGCAAGGTAAGGAGGGCATTTTCTCTCAAAGCTTCCTAACGACTCAAGGTGGGAACGAATAAGGAAGAAAGCAAGTCGAAAGTTCGGCGGAAAAGGAAGAAAAAGTTCTGGAACTTTCCTAGTTATAAAAGGATCCTTCTTAGCATACAAATGAAGCGGAGAACTCAAACAAAAGGAATGCAGACAGTCGAACGTCCAAATGCATTTGGCATCGAATCAGTAGAACACAGTAAAGCGGGGATCCGCCGGGAACAAAGCTTTGTAAGGGATCCGATGGCCGATTAGACGATAAGGCTGCACGCTAAACCCTCGAGGCCCATAAGCCAAATATTGTTCATTTTGTAAACGCTTACGTACGTACATAGTGCCTTCTATCTACATAATAAAGATATTAAACTAAATTGGTGTGTTTACTTAGCAACCATTACGCCATTTCCCCGTAGGGATCGGCAGGGATGACAGAACGCCACACTACTATGTCCTGGTATACCTACAATCTACATACTTCCTTTGCTTCGCGCAAGCCGATTATTCTCTTACATGACTACTTTTAAGTAGGCACTTGATATTCTTTACCATGTCATGCCTTTCTCAGCCCTTTTTTCGACTTTATTCATATTGTCACCAAATAATTAACTTCGGGTTAGATACCTAAATCATACAAATCAACTAGGTAGTTTTATTTTCCTCAACAATAAATCACTAAAATATCATTAACGTATTTATAACAAAGCAATTTTAAGCTTAATCAATAAAATTACATGTATTTTTAAAGTTCACAAGATTTTAGAAAAGCTAGAACCAAAATCTATCTACAATTGATTGATTTATTTAGGAACCTATAAGCTAATTAGGACGGTGATAGACTGACAAACTGTATTATTTAATGTTTTCTTCGTTTTATAACCATATTCATTTATTGTTTGAAGTTCTCTCTAACAACGCGTTACATATACATTTTAAACACAGGTTTCTAGTTAGGGGTGCTAATGCTGCATTATGCATACCGCTCTGTAATAAATAACTTAAGGAATATCTTCATATAACAATTCTCCCCCGAGTTATGTAGGGGATGTTGATGTAGCCAGCAAACACTTATTAAATTGAGGTGGTAGAATTAACATTTTGATGAAATTTAACACCGTATTTCCCTCACTAACAGACCAAGTAGCTAAACCATCGAGAGGAGGGGGATGGAAAAGGGAAGGAAACTATTGCAAGCTTTGCATTTTGCTACATTTTATACCATAATGATAATTTTGTGACAAGTAAGGGGAAATGTATACACAAGTTTGTATCTAAAACTTGTTTTCTGCTATTAAGCTTTTTACGAGTGCACAAGAGCACATAGTACCTATACATATATACATATAATGGCAACATGTGAGAACTCAAAAATAAAAAGTGTTTTTTCTCAAGCCTCGGTGTTTTGTGATGTTGCTCCCCTCAGTAATTGGGCCTCCTGGGCTGTTGAGGTGGATAAAAAATAAATTTAAAAAAACACGTCAGTATACATATGTTGTATATTTATTTATATACGAACAAAAGTTTCAAACTCTTAGGAATTTTAGTGATTATACTATGTATTGTGGGAATAAGTGTTTCAAAACACATTTTTTAAGACTTATAAATACACAATTTATATATTTCATGTTTATATCTCATTTTATGTCGCATAAACAAGTCATTTAACCTGATTAAATACTTTCTAAGTGATTTTCAAAAAGGTACAAATTAATATTAAAAGATACAAACGTTAAATATGAATGTGAATAGCGCATACATTTACAATAATGTCAAAATTATTTTTGATTAAAATTTTTAACGCAATTTACATTTTATTTATTTCAATTAAATTATAAATATTGAATATGTCATACCAGAATGTGTTGCTACCTATTTTTAAATATTTTTTTTTCTTATTATACACAATATATGAATTATGTAATATAAAAGCCCTTTGGGCGTGGATAATATTAAAATAAGATCATCTTTGTTAACTTGTGAAGCTCGTCAAGTACAAACGTAGTAGAATAGGAGCTTACAAAGCTCGGCTTGTTGCAATAAAGTAAGCGCAATATCTGAAATTATTAAGACTTTTCTAATACACCCAGTTTTTAGCGAGGGCGGGGGCGGCGCCCAGGGATCATTTTGTTAAGACGTTATCGTAATTACAAGGAGATGAAGCAGTAATCTGGGAGATAATGGGAAAAGGTAACTTATCAGGGGAAAGTTGAGGAGAGAGGGATTAAAGACGACATTGTTAAGAGAATATTAAAAATGGAAGCTGGGTGTAATACGATATCATTATTTTTCACAAAAAATGGACTTTTCTTTGCGAAATTTCTTTTAAAATAATGGGTCCCTACTTAACAGAGTTTTGTTTTCGGGGTCGTATTATTTTTCGCATCGTTTAAATAGTCTTGTTTCGCATGATAGAATATTTAATTTATTTAAATGAGGAAATGAATTACAACTTACAATCTCTAATCATTAAAACCTGCCAGTAATCCAAATATAAACGTTTACTTGTCGACATAAACTACTTGGCAGGGTGATAAAGATTTTTTAAATTTTTGTACCTTTAAAGCTTTTAGTCAAAGCAAAACTTAATAATACGCACCATTTATATAACAAACGTGTTGTTTGGCTATTGTTCTCTTTTACAATACGATCATACTGCAAAAAAACAGTTTATGAGACTTTGTTAGTAGAGATTCGTTATTTACGAAAAATCGTGACCGAGTAAAACAAATTGCAAGAGTTGATTTATCATCTCAAAAATACGCAAATGGTGTGCTGTTAAATAAACGAATTAAGTACATTATCTCCAATATTATTGTTAAGTCGCAAATCGGTTATGTGATGACGCGAGGAATTTACTGAATTATGATACGCATTTGTGTATCATCGTAAACGAAAAAATAGGAATTGCGTGTTTGCCAGTTTGTAATGATGCCGTTAAAAAAATATTGAAATAATTATGAAGAAAGAAAATTTTTTTAAAAAAATCAACGAATTATTCAAAATCGGATGAAGAATACTTTTGGCATATATCTTACTTTTACGAACGTAGCGATCACGATATAAGCGCTGAACGATTATAATTATTAGTATAAAAAATATTCAGATTATAAAGACATCAAAATGAATTCAATCCGATTTCAATGGAATTTAAAACCAAACCGTGTTTAGCAAAATATTGGTAATAGGTGGGTACTTAATTTTCTTTATAAAAATACAAAATTTTATAAACCCGTCAAAAATCTAAGTTTACTTCTTCGAAGGTTTACATAACTAAATATCAAAACATCGCGTACAAATGAAAGCCTTTGGGCATTAATGCATTTATTACTCAGATTTTTATACTCATTGTTCCCTAAGTATGTCTAAAGCCTCCAGTAATGACATAAAGAGAATAAAATTTCTATGGCATAGCGAAACTATTATATATATGGGATAAAAATAAGTGCTGGAGCTAGACACAACTTTTATTGTCGTGGCTGAAAAAGTTTAAGTTGATGTTCAAGCGAGATCTCTTCTGAATCCAGGTTATAAAGGGAGCTTTTAAGTTTAAGTCTCAGTAAAGAGCTTTTTACGACTCATTTATGCCTTATGCAGCGCAAAGGGTGTAAAATTCACTATTCTAAAGGTTATTGCGATACATTATGCAAATGTTTGTTCCCTTTGAAAGTATAACAAAATCGTAAACCTGACGCGAAAGTTTCTTGTTTATTGACTTTTGAAAGCATATATTGAATGGCAAGGCAATAAAAATCACTACAAGTAAATATTTATGGTAGCTATCCGATTATGATATATAATTTTAAACTTAAACTTAAGTATGAGAAAGAAGTCTCTATATACTCCTTGTAGTACTCGTGCTTACATTCATTAAAACAGATATTGTAATTTCTGAACGAAAGTTCTTTAAAATTTTACATGTCGTACCATGATTTTTTTCTTCTTCAAATGTTATGTTTGTTATCTATTTAATACATCCTATTGTTCGCAGCAACCTCCAATAACTGGAGTCGTGAGGTTGCCGCGGTGGACCTGGCTTGACCATGCACTCCGGATGCCTCGGGAGAGCATGAACCCGAGCTGCCTCTTCTTTACGCCTGCAGGATCCCGCCGCCGTCCTTGTAGACCGTCGATGACCATCTTACGGAAGTACTCGGCGGAGGTGATGGAAACGGGCCTGACGTGCGAGGGGGCGAGAGAGCTGGCTGGAGATAGGGTCTCTAGAGGGATCTAGTGATGTCCACATACTCCACATAAGAGCGAACGTGGGGAAAGAAGAAGATTGTTCATAAATACAAAATTTTATGTAATTGCACGATAGCTAAATGTATTATTCAAAAGTACTATTTTTAAAGCGAATTTTTTAAATCTTTATGCATTTTATCGCGAAAATTCTGTTCTACGTAATAATGAGCGCGTAATTAAACATTAAACATGCGTATGATACGAAATTGGCCTATTTGTTCCTTTCAAGTGATAAGATTGTTATGGCATAAGTTGATGTTTGATCCTATTCATAAAACAATGCTACATATATTATGATTCGCATGTAGGAAAATCGTACCAATCGCGGATATCGCTCCAGAATTTTATGGTAAAATGATTACCTATCAGTCATTCCATCAACAAAGAGAAAAAATGCATTAATAATCAATCATGTTAAGCAATATATTATTACACCGCATGTAATGCAATAAGTTTAATTTTATTTAATAAATATAATGTAAGGTTTTACCTTTACGTTTTAACATACAATATATTATACAATAAAAAGAATCAGTAATCTTTATCCAGGTAATTGAATAAAATATAAAAACACATACTTATATGAACATTCAATGAATGGTAATAAAAACAAATCTGCAAAAGTATGATAGCGTTTACAAAGCAACTAAACATTAGTTTAGTAATTCAAGAAAATAGCCAACTGGATAAAATAATATAGGTATACAGCAGGATATAAAAATGAATTGGTTTTTTTATAACGAAGTATTTCAATAATATCTTTAAAATAATGAAGATATGTAACGTGACATGTTGTGACAGAATTATTCGATATACTGCTGATTATCTCCTGCCCGTATGTCAAATGGCACGCGTGTTTCATATTTACAACTCTCTGTAATAATATTTATAAATGTGTGTTATTAACAAAACAAAAATAAGAAACAAGTTCAGAAGCTACAGCTTCTCCTATACACTGATACGTACTAGAAAATTATCAATAATTATTATAACGACAAGGACGATAAATTAGAAGATACAACAAGAACTGCAGGCTTCAAAATACAGCTCAAAACCCAGTGAATGCCGAAAGCAGTGCCCAACTACGATGGAAGCTTAAATACCCAATAGTGATTCAAATGGCTTATAAAAAACATAGGAGCTGCCTATAAACGCCTAAACATTCATCGCTCTGTCCAAACTTTTTGGCTCCGTTAATTAATTAATTAGTCAACCAAGTAAACTAATTCATTTTAAATTTAGGCTTAATAGAAGACGTTTGATTTCGAAAATTTGACTGTTAGCATAAACTGTGTAAATCATAAGGTCCCTACCTAAATAATATGAAGGTTATACGAAGTGGATATGAAGGGTTGTATATGTACGAGTATAGCAGTTTGCAATGAGACTAGAGACGTGAATGGCTTTTATTTAGTAGGAAATTGCTTTATCTCAACCAAAACAACGATTGGGTTACACACATAAATCTTACTCACACTGATTACATGGCTACCAACTACCAAGGGTCATTCAGTTAAATCAATAATGCCAAGAATGGAGTAATTTAATGCCATTGTAAGGTTAATATATTACACTCTGAGCGATTCATTACAAAACCTAGCTTTTTCCCTAAGTCCCTAGTGTTTTATAGCATTTGTGAGCAAAAGTTTATTTGAAGGCATGTTTTTGTTTATTAAATAAAGAAATAAGAAAATGAAACACGATCCCGACGCAGCAAAAAAGGTGTCAACGTCGTTAAAGTGTAGGTAGGTGCCTACAGATACGCGTATAAAAAAACTTAATAATATTAAATTAAAGCTACGTCAGTTAGATAGCAAATTGTGCCAACAATATTGTATAAAACCTTATTTACCAGGAAACGAGTGATATTGAGAAGAGTATGAGCATTTTATATTAACTTAAAACTGCTGTTTCAATGTAGTTTCCTATACCCGAATAGGTGCGCAAAGGTCAGAGATCATAATTTTAGCTGATTCCCGACTATTTAATAATTATTCTCTAGTTCACAATGAAAAACAGAAGTTTCAATATTACGGTGCCTGCCATAGCAGGTAAACAGTTTCAAGAGGGAATTTTTAAAGTTTGATTAGCTAATATTTTAAATATGGCAATATTTTCCGTCTTGTCATTAAAGCAAATGTAGATCAAATGGAATTATTATTAAATTCCACAATATTGCGGTCATTTGGAAACTTTCATTCAGTAAATTACGCATTTATCAACTTTAGAAGCACGGGTATTTCAATCAACTGTCAGATATGTGCTACAGCAAAGCATTACTAGTTTATCGTATCGTCGTAATATTATAACCCTAACATAACAAACCGCATGTTAAAAATAACGATATTATGACTATTCGTCATTTAGAAAGCCTTATTTAAAATTATATTTAAATGTTTTATAATTCAAAGATTTCAGGAGAAAACGGTATTTACGTATCATAATCATAACACCATAAATATCCGCTCCCTAACATTAACCCAATGCTATGTATTTCTCTTTCTTTATGGTGGCGGAAATCAGACAACGCACTAAATCGGGCCATGGCCTCCTTTGACATTTATCTCCAGCACTGCATGTCTTCGGCTGTCGTCTTCCAGCCGATCATTTGCAGGAATGATAGGCTGGATGCAGCATCATTATTTATCTCATCCTCCCTTATTAGTCTTGGTCTTTCAATTCGTCTTTCGCCCCTTGGGTGCCCATTCATTATTCTTTTTGGTACCCCTTGTGCTTGGCATTCTAAGCACATGCCTAGCCCATCTCAACCTGAGCAATTAAATAAGGGTTGAGGTACTAGGGGCTTCATGGATGCTATACAACTTGCCGTTTCTTACACTAGATATTTACATACAGTTAAAAAAGGCTGAATATACCTACAGTTTTCTTTCGAATACTTTTATTCTAAAAACTTCTTAATATTAAAATTTAACAAACTCATAGTGTTTTTAATAATATTGTATTTCATATAATGTATTGGTGTGACCATGAAGAAATTTGTTTTAATACTACGATAAATGAAATGCTAAGATAACTATGACCTTACTAGGGTAGCACATTACAAGGTCTGTTAAGTGTTGTTTATTTTTACGATAAAATTAGATATGAATTTGTATTACGTATTTATGAAAATTTAGGTTTTCTTATTATATTTCAGAAGTTTATTTTACATTGACTAAATTTATTTTTACTAAAAATAAATCAAGTTGATTTTTATTATACCAAGGTAAGGGTAGAAACCATAAGGGATCGATGGGTTTTATATAAATTTTTCACTAAAAATTGTCAATTGAAAATTGCTTGTATTTAGAAATCAAATTTTTATGGCACTACCCAAAAACTGTACGTCTACGTATTTATCAAGAAAGGGCGTTTGAATTATCAAAAAAAGGTGATAAACTTCGATTTTTTTAAAATTATAAATTGTTAGCAAAAAAAACAGGAAAACTACGAACATGTTAGATCGACATTTTATTATGAAAACAATTGCTTTATTATGATTTTGTAAACGCTGATAAAAAAATATACGTCAGACGATGCGTTTGGGGTAAAAAAAACTATTACTACAAAGTCCAAGGAATTTTCTGATAAAACCGGTCATTAAATGGGATATAAAAAAAAATAAAAGCAAGGTCAAATGAAATTTCTAATATTGTGAAATTACCTAAATGCGTGTTAATTTTTTATCTTGATAAAACTTATGCGAAGACGCTGAAAACTTTAAGTCACTAGATAATATCGCTCATGAGCGTTAATAGTGACACAAGTCTAAAATTGACGTTTTTAAGGTAAGTACTCGTATGTATAGAAATATTCAGGAATATTTTTCATCAGCATAACAATTTTGCTACATAACAATATAAGATCCTCCTTGTACATATTATTATTGCGTATAAAACTTTACTAAGAAGCTCTCAATAAATAAATTGATTGCATGATTTTAAAAAAAAATGTTAAAATAATCTTTCTTATTTTACGTATATTGTTTCTTAGTCAGTATGTGCTTGAAAATAGGAATCATGTCTTGGTTGAGTGGGGGTTCGAACCGGAGATCTCTAGACGCTGCCACTAGGCCACCACCACATTTTTTTCCACCACCCGTTAATATTTTGTACATCACTATTTATTTTAAGTTCTCTTCTGAAAAAAAGAATTTTGAGCTGTGTCACTATTACTCTTTAGGTTCGATATTTACGCAGACGGCCAGTGAACCGTACCTAGAGTTGGTCGGTATCGCACTTCTGGTATCTGTATCAATAACTCGGGTTATTAAAGTTTTATCTTGTGGACAAAAAGTGGGCCAAGTTGGACGAATAGGGTCAGATTTCCGCCTGTTCAAGGCTTCGCATCGTGGAGTGACGATGTACGAAAACAGATATCATCATCATCATACCATATCCGCTCCCTGTGTGAAGCATAAATGTACAAATAGTTTTTATCTAAGTATAAAAAATTTACATTATATTTAAAAGGAGAAAATTACAAATAAAACTGTATTTTAGAATATCGAGATACGAGGATATCTCCTCCTGACTATAGATATTTTAATTATGTATGGGAAAGTTTGTTATAGAATTGTATCTACTATTGTACTTATATTATACTCTTACTAGCAAAAAGTATTTTAAATTCCATGCTGGGTACAGTGAGTGTGATGTTTGTTTCATTCCTATTCCCAGAACGTTTACTCTACGAAATTTTTGTTTTGTTTTTGATGTACGTATGTACAAATTTGCTAAATTTCGCTTTATTCTTGTAACATCATAATTCTTGTTTTATATATATGTTTCCACTATAATATTTAAGAGAGTATTTTTTTATTTATTTTTTTTTTTATTTATTTAAAACATATTACAAAGTACAAATTTAAAAATACTAGTACTTATAGTTTACCGATTTTAAACACATATATTTCAAAAGCCTCTAATTTAATTTTTTTAATTTGTGTTCATTTAATCCTCCAAAGTGTACAAAAAAATTTCGAATGTTCCGGAAATAAAGAGCTGAAACTTTTATTTCACACCCTTTCTGATCAAAAAATGTTAGGTCGGGAGTTTTCTCATCCAGCTTTTTCCAATTCTACCATTATCGTTCTTCAAATCTCACGACAGCCATAAAGTTGTGTTCAGTGCTCAGGTCGGCTGTATAGGAGAGTAATAAAACCATTATATTATGCGGATATGTAAAAAGAGAAAAGAAAAAAGAGGTTAGGTTTCATCCCACTCTGAGGAAAGAGTTTTATTTTGTTTCGATACAATGAAAATAAACTATCATTTCAAGGATGATTCGTCTAATTTTTGAGACAAAAGAAACTGTTTATAACAAAACTGATGTGTTCTATTTGAGACGTGCATGTCTTTATTATGTGTATACAAGAAACTAAAGAAAATTATTTTTAAAAAAACATGTATTTTTGAATGAAAAAAAAAACAAGAATCTTCTGATATTTGTACGTAAACACCTATCATTTTCGATAAAGCCTTGAGCGGCTTCTACTTTTTAAATAAAGGATTCTCTTCGATGATCGAAATGGGCCACCTATTTAACGTTTTGTAAAGGTTATTTTTTTGTCATTTAAACTACGATTGTTTCAGTATTAATCCGTTTGGCGCCCCGGTCCAGCGCGCAGCGGCTGCATACAAATTGCTCTGACGCAACATTCTTCCACATTTCTGAACCGGTACAAACCGGGTGTTGCCATTATTCAAGGAGCTGCGTTCTTTCTGTACGAACAATGTTTAATAACTTTGATTATGAGAGCGACTTGAAGTTGACGCTATCCGCTATCGAAGCCTTTCAATTACAGGTCGTAAAATCACTGCCTTAGGTAGGGTGAATTAACTTTTGCATCATATACTGGTGTTGATGGTATTGCAAAACTGGAGTGCAATCATCGGCTTTAGAGTTTTATGACCATTTAGAATATCCAAAGGAAAAACACAGAAAACCACGCGTTATCACAATGTCAATATTACGGGTGATTTCGAAGGGTTTATTTATACTTACCACTCGTGTATTTTGGTAAGACTATTAATATTTACTATTGCAAAGTTATAATTATTACCCATTTTTATTTAAGTGTCCCGTGATACATAATTTATGACCGGATTGATTTATAGCGAAAAATTATTCTTAAGTTTCTTCTGATCAGTAAAATTAAGGTAGATAATTGACTTATAACGTTAGCATGCCATGTCAATACGCTTATGTCGCTTACATTACATTACGTTATAAAAATACGTTTTTTAAGTGCCTTCACTTTTACATTATTACTGATATGAATAACACTAATAATTATATTTTACGATGTTTTGGTATATTTTCTGCTTTTAATAAATGTACGTATAAATTATAATCTTATAAATATTATAACACCCACATTTTAAGGGTGAAATTTTCTAAAATCTTCGTAGGTATTATTAAACTACCCCTCGCGCCTGGGTGTTAACTCAAACCGACACTTTAAAAACCGATATTGGCGACAGATTAAATTGTTTGATGCAATGGAGTGGTTGATTAGTGGAATATTCAACAAAGTGAAGCGAATAACTTCAGCTTGGTTTACTGGTGTCAATTTAACAGCTTGTATTATAAAAATGTGGTAAGATATAAATTACTCGTATATTCAGTAATGTTTCCAACGGGAAAATCAAATGTTCGACACACACAAAATACCTTAGAATGTGATTTTTTATGTGGCAAAAAACTTTTCAGATTGTTAAAAATGGTGACAGTATGGAAAAACGTTATACGAGAAAAGAATACAAAACTACAGAGCATTAACATGGCTTTTGACTTGCCATAAAGTGCTTAAAGTGATATTTTATTGACATCTTTCTATCTTAAGCTTTCATGCCAATAGGCAATACATATTTGAAAACCTTGTAAAATACCGGTTGTAGTTGAAACTGTCCTTATATGATTTAAATGCAAATTTATCGCGTATTTCAGAAATTAATTGAGACTCTAATAACGCAATTATCGATTTCCTTTTATCCGGGTGCAAACTGCGCTAATCTGGATTAGAAAACGTAATTTTTGTATTTAATCAACTACAATGTATTTAATATTTAATATCACGAATAGGAACCTAGCATCAATATTCATTAAGCATGGGTCCATTAAAACTAATTGAACTGGTAACCATATTATCAGACCAGTTAGTGAGGTTTTTGGTTAAATTCAAAGCTAATATTTTATATATAAAAAAATACAAATTAATATAGGTGTGACAAAAAAGGTAATATTAGCTTTTAAAGTTTAGGCACGTTTTTTTCGAAGAAAAAAAAACCTAACTATAAATATAGACATTGCGACGCTAGCCCTTGACGCCTTTCAGATCATTTTAATACATAATACAGACGTAGGTAATATTGAAACGAGACCTAAGACAAGGAATTATATAAATAAGGACGAGTCTGTTCTATTTTTTGTAAACATTTTTTAACGAACATTTTTTATATGAAGGATATTTGTAAATAGTTGAAAAAACGCAATATTCTATAGTGAATTAAACATTTAAGCAGTTATTTGAGAACCTTACAATTGACTATATTCTCCAAATACAACTTTCATTGTTATTTAAAGTGTCTGTTCGTTTTCTAAAAAAAAAAACAATTTCGATTTTAAATTAGGATTCATTTTAAAAAAACATTTTCATGAAAGAAATTCAAGAAAATAGCAGAAAAACTGATCCCTTCAAAAACATTCCCCCCGAATATTTAATAAAAGTTTAGTAAGGGTGCAAAAAGGGAACAGACCGAGTATTATTCGAAACACGAATTGAATGGACGGATAAGAAAGCAATTTATTTTCATGAGAGGTTGTACCATTTAAATTTTAATTAAACCACATCTAGAATAACGAAAAAACTAAATTAGTCTTTCAAAAGCAAGAATGTTTCAAATGAATTTGGTGAAATGGTAGATTAAAATAATAACTTTTAAATTCTAATTACAAAAGTAATATCTTACTCTAACCTATTTTTATAGTTAAAAAATTGAGTTCAAACAACAACGGCAAAATCATCATTTTAGTTTTTTTGGTGCCTATTTAGTATTTAAAGCTCAGTTTTTAACATCATAATATTACTATGAAAGTGTAAGTTAAACATCTAAATAAATAGATTTATAAAAATATTCAACTTCATCACAAAAACTAAGATAACAAAGAAGTATGATAAATCTTATACAAATTAATGTTAAAATAAAACGTATCTGAAACAAATTTCACTCTTTTTATTAAAATTCGCCTTAAATATAAAATACATAATGATTGAGTGTGGAATTTATTTTATATTGAAAATGATGTTTTTAAAATCCTAACGAAAACAGTACCTACGTAAAACGACAGGAACAAAGACTTTGATTACATAAATATTTTAATTGGTAAGTATCTCTAGATGCCAGTTGACATGGTTACCACTCTGAGCGTAGAAATGTAATTTTTCCACGAACAAATTTTCTTTCACATCTTTAGAAAAGTTTCCTGGAATATATTTTATTCGGGAGAAAGCACGATTTTTCAAAAGCAAATACCGACATATTAACGAGTATATTTCTGGTATTATATCGTAAGTTAATCCTTTACGGTAGGTTTATGTGGGGAAGAAGATTAAGTGCCAACGATATCACAAGATGAGAAAAGAGAAACCAAACATTAAAAAAAAGTCTAGAGTAGGTAATAAAAAGTCAGTAAGCAGGCTGAATGTGTACCGCGACTAAACACTGCTACTTTCTCTTATCCGCACCCAATGGTGCATAGGGAACTGAATTAGTACACTATGGAACTAGTGGTATGAAATTAACTCATAAATATGTATGTTTTTATGTAAAACTTACCTACACTAATATTTACATAGTTACACACTAAATAAAGAAATTAAAATAAATACATCATTATTTTAAAATAAACTAGTCAGCTGATGATTATTATTGATCACGTCGTATCTAGAACCAAGAATCAATATCACGGAAAAATCTAGTAAATTTGTAAAAGTCAAATAAAGATTTTCAAATACTGTAGTAAGTATAATAAGGTAACCTTGTTTTGTGGGTTCAGTAAAAGTTTCTTGAAATTGCGAATAGTTTAAAGTTAGTAGATAAACATTAAACATCCAGAGTGTTCTCAATAATTAATATTACTCCAGAAACTAGCAAACTATGATACATATCGCTCAACCATCTCCAAGTTTACACTCAGTTAAACCTGTGGCAGGATACAAACCCTGAACGTTATCTGTCGCTCAAACTTTGTTTAAAATTAACAGCTATGGCACAGCGCTTTCATAGCATCAATTAATATTGTTTTGTGCTACATGTTGACCTTTAAAACGACCAAAATTAGTATAAATAATTTCATCATTATTGCGCAACTGATTCTTCATTTGCCGTTATTTTGAAGCGCAGCTTAGTACTTCTTCAGACTAAACTAATTGTTCATTATTACCTTTCGAATAGGTTTTGACAAGAAATATAACTCAAGAAGTTAATTTAATTTTTTTGTTTAAAAAACGCCTCTTTATGGGGAAACTATGTACATAATATAGCTAGTGTTCCCTTGTGTAATGGCTAAGACTTAAACTTGCTTCGCCTCGAGATTTTGGTTCGTTTCCCGATGAGATAAAAAATAAATTATAAGCTAGTTGTTTCTCAAGAGCCAGGTGATGTAATAATCTAACATCGTGTTTCCTTAACATGTGAAAATGTAAAAAAAAAAAAAGTGTACACTTGTGTATCTATTATTTCTGTAAAACTTGTCGCATTATTTATGAAATGTTTCAACTCTAAAAACTTCTGGGAAAAAGGCAAGAGTTTTATTTACTCATATGTATATTAAAAAGTTTATTCAACTAGAATTATTTGACACTAGAAGTTTGACTAAGAAACTTACCTGTGCATTAGAAATAAGACGCGAGACATGTTTCGCTCAAGAAAACAGATAATAAGATTCTATTGAAGTGACGTAGTAGTTTTCAATTTCAAAGAAACGTCAAAGAAAAATGTTTTTCTATTTAACTACTTCACAGCACCGACGGAAAATAAAAATGCCAAATTCTTATCTTAGAAATTTCTTCAAACTTTATTGAGATAAATAAACAAAATTAAATAAATCATATTATGTTTACCTGAAAGAACAAATGTATTCTGAGAGTTTTACAATATTTTTACTACGCTAAATAGATTCAGTATAAGTATTGATTTATTATAAATTAAATTCCTCTTAAGTATATTCACTATGAAATAAATTATGGTATTTAATGTCTTTGGAAACCATTCTAAATTTAAAAAACAGAATGTCGCCTTTGTTGTTTCAGTGTTGAGGTATTTTCATATAATTGAATTTTTTAGAATATATAGAATTGACGTAATTACTAATTCTTTACGTGCCTAAATTAGTAATCATCATTATCATCATCATACCATATCGCTCCCTATGTGGAGCATATGGATTCCACAAACTGCTTCCAGGCCAAGCGACAGTAATAAGTTATAGTAATAAATAAGTATGATGAATGATTACTTTATTTCTGTACCCCTGTAAAAGGCAATGCAGTGGCATATGATATTAATAAACCCGTTGTTGTTTAAAACTACTTCTAGAACAAATGAAATTTTAAAACACTTTCAACGGAATGGCGAGACACCTGCCGACAATACGCCAAACATATCCAATTTTATAATATGAACCTGTACAGACAGAATTCTGTTAAAGGTGGCGCTTTCTCTTTAATATTGGCTCTGCGAAATGGGAAAATAAATAAACTTAAATTGGATCGCCCCTCATTCGGATGATCAAACAAAATATTCCGATCGGCATTTTGTGAGTGGCTTTCCGTGGAATTAAAATGAAATGGTTTCCCCTGGAATTTTTGAAAACCGTAATTTACTGTTGCTGTTGAAATTTCACCAAAAAAGTTTGCAGTTTTATTGAGATATCTGAATTCTGTTAAAACGCAGAGTTTAATAACAAATATTTGAACACAGTTAACGAGTAAGACATTTTGAACCAAAGAGAATAAATAGTTTTTGGATTCAAATTGAAGTTTTAGGCGTTATTCGTTTGATGTTAGAATAATTAATTAATTTGTATTGTTGAAATTCATCCATTAAAACAAAACAATTTTGTTTGAACAGTGATTTTGAAGAGCTGAGGCCGTCCAATGTTTAATTAAAAGTAGGTTATCTTCATCATCAGTAAAATTGCAAATTAGCAACATAGCACTGTGTGCACAACATTAAAATAAAAATAAATAAAAATAAAAATAAATAAATAAATAGAGAAACAACTTTTATTAAAAATAGATAGTTACCTAAAGAGAATTATGGTCTAGAAGTTTGAGGGTAAATAATATAATATAATTCCTGAATTACGTGTTATGTTTTCAGTTATGACAAAATATAGTGGGACGTGGACTTGACTAGAGAAGAACTGGCCGATCGCTAATCTTGGAGGCAGTTAGTGAAATCCATATGCTCCCATATGATATGAATAATATGATAACATAAAAGGTGTTACATCCAATTGATTCCCACTAACTAAATTTGAAAAAAAATATTAAGATAATAAAAAATAAGTCTTGAATCGTAACACTATATAATATTTATGTATTAATCAAATTAGGGTTTTTTGAAAGCGAACATAAAACTTTTCATGTTCATCGTAAAACCGGAGAAGGTGCCAGTGACGAAAAAATAATACAAAGCAAAATTATAGCAGTGATACCGATTCTTTTTCTTTTTATAGCGTAATGAGATCTTTCATTCTTTTATGAAATATGTTCTGGTAAACCACGCTGTGGCGGAATAAAATAAATTTATCATTCTTTATATATTTAAATGAAACTCGAACCAACCGTAGGATCATAAATCACAAGTCAAGAAGCAGCGGAATGAAAAATAAAATACCTTAATGTTTTACAACTTTAGGCATAAATCTTATCCAGGGAAAATATTAGCCTACAGGAAATAAGGGCCAAAATATCTTCTGTAGTATCTATCTATACCCACTACGATTTCCGGCTACATCGACATTTCAAATATAAAACTTCAAACCCCGCGCCCCGGTTGAAATACCGAGTTATAGATAAAAATGCAAAGTAAGAACACGGATTAAATGCAAAATACCTTTCTCCTTAAAGTGGGATTGTAAAATTAACATAATTTGAATATTAATAAAGACCTGACAAAAAGTTTAATGAGCTTGGTATTTATTCATTCCGACACTCTGCCCGGCGCAGAGTCTGCATATTCTCACATAGCGAATAACTAAAACTTCCAATGGCATTTGCGAATTTCTAATTTGCAAAAGAAATGTGACGGGGATGGAATCCGAATTGGGGATGTCGATAAATAATTCCGAGAGGTTGGAGGGCGGTCTGAAAGATTTATTCAATTCTTGTTTTATGTGGGACTTCTGGGGAGGCGAATGCAAATAATTTAATCTTGTGGACACCCAACTAAATCTACAAAAAAGAAACGTTTCCTATTGGCGGCACAATTATTGACAGATTCTTTAAACATCTGCCTGAAGAACGTGGTTGTATATACTGGTAATACAAATGAAAACAGTTTTATTTTACTTATTACTATGTTTTAGTAATCATATTGTTGATTAATTTATGTAAAAAATGTTGTAAATCAGAATGACTGGTTATAGTAATTACTTAAACTTACATTATTTTTGTACTAATAATAATTTAATTTAAATACATATTTTAAAAATCTATACGAGTACATAGAACTTTCAATTAATCACACTAGGGCATTGTGAATTACTAATTACCTATATCGAATAATTTTCAACGCTACGCGTTACTACAAATGTATAAAAATAATATTCAGGCATTTCTTCAGTTTAACGCACACAGTTTTTAAAACATAAAGTAAGATATCTACTGGATCCTTTGTTTTTATACATCTCCTAGAAACGTTGAATTTCAATTCCTCATTTGAAGACCTACTTATTTCCCTGGTAATTCTTATTATCTTTTAGTTAAAATATTCTAACTTAATGGTACTATAACTATTCGGTTAACAATTTTACTATAAAATCACCACGAAAGTATCATTTAAGAAAATACCTTTCTGAGAGGTTTTTAGTAACTAAGCGCGAAATTTCTTCAAAAGGAACTACATAATTTTTAAGTTGGCATCTATGGAATGATTACAAAATTCTAGACGCCACTTTGAAACACAAAGAAATATCAGTAATCATCAACGTTATACCATATCCGCTCCCTATGTGGAGCATATGGATTCCACAAACTGCCTGAAAGTGAAAGTTCCTGCGCGTTCTCCCAAGTCGGGTCCACATCCTGCAGCTCTGGCGCAAACTGTTGACGGATTGTCAACAGTGAGTGTTAATACAGTGATCATAAAGATAAAAGAAAGTTTTCATTATTATTTTTATTGTAATTAAAAATTAGATTTTTTGATAGATTGGTAGATTTCTACTTAATTTTTTTTTACTTGCAAAAAATGCTCATATAAAACTTAAACGAATTAATGTAAAACGTTGAAACACATAATTAGAAAAAAATAAAATGAAATAAAATAAAAATGGTTGTAAATACAATATCGCATCAAAACTTTATTATCTTGCAAAATGTGTTCATTAGCGCTATCTACCGGAAAAATCGTCAACCGTATGGACATAATTGTAATAATACTGAACTATTTTTTTTTTAATCCACAGAATTTCATGTGCTTGAAATCAATTAATGTTTTTATCTTGCTTATCCCAAAAAAAATTGCCAAAAAGAGAGGTTCCCGTAATTTTTTTTCTCTTGAGAATCCATACCTACACTTTAAAAAAAAACGATTTTGGTATTTCCCTAGACAATATTTGGAAGGATATTGTCTATTTTTAGAAACTTCGTGGCTGTCAGTAAATTCGGAATATTTTAATTTAAAAAACGCCAAAGAAATACTAGCCCTTAGGTGGAACCTAAAAAGAAAATTACTTTTCAGCAATCGGTGATTCAATCCGTAAACTTTAATAAAGAAATTTTATTTTTAAGCGCACTTTATACGAGAAAATGTACAGTTTGCAAACTGTCCAGTATAAGGCGAGAACTGTAGGGAATTTTGAATAGTAAGCGCGACGTAAGGCTGACCTGACAATTGAATACTTTAAAAACATAAAAAAAACAAATAACATATTTAAAGCATTAGTTATATTGACTATTTCTTGTGTGCAATCTTACGAAAATAACTTAAGATCGCGCCTAAAGAATTGACATATTTAGCGTGTCTTTTGACAGACTAAAGTTTTCAGTCCCGTATAAAGTATGCATTTGAACATCTTTCAAGATGTCTAACGACCCGTATTAGTCACTTCACCAGGTTTCTTACTACATCAATATTATTCTAAACCTTGAAAGTAATGTACAAGTTAAGACCACCCATTTTTCATCGCAAGTAATTTTAAGTATCCTAAGTAGGTTTTATATAAAAACCCAAGGGTGAACTTTCATATTAGGATATTTTAAGACACCCTTCCACCGTCTGAGTCACCAATACAGTGACCAAGACTTCACTTAGTATTAGTTCAACACCATTTTTCGCTGACAGATGGCGCTTTTTCTTTGGAAACTGTCTAATAAGGTAAGAAAATTGAGGAAATTCTTTTCTGAAGATGAAAATACATACTTTCATCCGTATTGAAGGACATTTTGAAAGTACTAAATGAAAACATCACTATTTTTTGCTAGAGCTGTTTTCGTAATTTATATTTTTACGTTTGAATTGTTATAACTATAAAATATTTTTAACAACATTTTGAATGTATACAAATACTTGTACACAAATTACTGGATTTTACCAGTAATTATTATTTAAATTTGCCATGTATGGTTATCAGATGATGGGCGGAATGGGGAATGTTGTAATACATCAAGTGGCCACTTAACCCAGCCAATGACAGGTCATAAGCCCTGTAAACGCCTAGATCATCTAGATCAATCCACATTCGTTTCCAGAGTTTCTCTGTATCTGTTGGGATATCAATAATATCTATAAAATAGTTGTTTTTAAAAATAATTTTGAGACTTTAATGATTATCAGATTTTAAATAATATACTGTAAAAAAAATAAAGTAAAAATATATTATAATCAAAAAAGGTTCGACCTGAATACTGTGTATTGATAATACAGAACAACCACTTTTTTATTCCTTTAAAAGATAACTGTGGAACATTTTATTATATTTTTATAATAAAATGTTACATTTTATACATTTTTTTATAACAAAAACTGTAAAAAATTAGACTATAAGTTAATATCAAACTGAATATTTTTAAATCTATTTAAGTATCTAGAATTCTTTTCGCGTTAACTAGATAATATTATGGTATACATTTAAAAAAAATATCTTTTTACTACACACCCAAATTAATTAAATAAATTTTTAAAAACATGTAATTGAGTATTACATTTTAGCGGTGTCTTATTATAAAATATGTAGCCTAAACTTGAAGGATTGTATTTCAGAATTCTCCCATCAATGACCCCATCAGTAATATATAAATAATTTAAGAATTTATAATATTGTAATAATAAGAAAAGGTACGCTTACGTCCATTCTCGCCTGAAAAGTTGATTCCAAAAAATCGTTTTCCCTACCTGAAACAAAAGTAAAACACAGTTAAATTTTGTTAATAATAATAATTCTGTGATTTTTTTATTGATGGCGTGTCACGTGTTTGCTGTTTTTCCCGTGTCAAGGGATGGAAAGAAGAAAATATTATTACAGGTGGTATTCGTGAGTATGTAATTATAAATATATTTTTTACGAAAATACAGTAAATTAAAATTGAGCAAAAAATTTATGAACCTTTTATTATTGTAGGAATATCAATATTCTTACACAATATGAAAATTTCGACATTGACTTTTTAATTATTTTGACTGCTAAATTTACATGCGAAACTTTTGTGCTAGAATTAAAAGATATATTATTTTAATATAAGTACCTAAATACTATCTTCAGGTAGAGCCAGACTTTAAAATGCAAGAGTAAAGTTTCCCCGGACACTTGTTTCTTTATACGTCTGTCTGCAGATAAGGGATGTTGGATAAAGCGGGGAAATTATAGCCAGAGGAGAATGGGGATGATACTTAAGGCAAGACAAGGGGTGCAATCATTGCAGTTGCATGCTGCAGTCTCAGATGTGACATTTCTCTTGTCTGTAAACTCCGTATAAATTTAAGCCCTCGCCTCGTCTAAATTTCTAAAGGTACGCGCAGACACATCCGGGAGCCGCAGCCGCGGTGAATTATGCATACTCCACGTAAGTTGTAAAACTACGGCCATTATTTACGACATCTTACAGTAAGAATTGTATATTTATTTACGTTGTTTTTGGCATCATGTCCGCAATTTTTTATGTAAATAAAAACGGTTTATTTTAACTTAACATACGAATAGTAAATCTATCTAAAGCTTTGTTTTCTTTAAAAAAACAAACATTTCTTTTCTACAACATTTTGGGTCGTGTTCAAATACTTGTACACAAATCTGGATTTATCCCAAGACGGGAGAAGGTATATATTTTTATTTTTATATCCCTACAGAGATGAGGTAGAATTTTTTCAAATTCAGGAATATGGATATTCGAGCGTTTACAGGGCTTATGACCTGTCATTGGCTGGGTTAAGTGGCCACTTTATATAGGTACTACAACATTCCCCATTCTTTGTATACATGCTACGAATCAAGAATCATCCACCAGAGAGTTGAACGCGCCATCTATGCATTGATATTGAAGTTACGTATTTATTAGCAAATTACTTTATTTTGTTGTTAAGACTCTTCTGACGAGTTAAATTAAGTACTAGTAATCGCCTGCAAATGACTCTGCAATAATTTGTTTTGTTACCTGGTGTGGATATTCGCTAATAAGCGGAATGGGGAATGTTGTAGTACCTACATTAAGTGGCTACTTAACCCAGCCAATGACAGGTCATAAGCCCTGTAAACGCTCGAATATCCATATTCCTGAATTGGAAAAAAAACTACCTCATCTCTGTAGGGATATAAAAATAAAAATATTTCTTTTCTAACCCAAATGTTTAGATTTTTGGGCAACTTTCAAATAACCTGAACTTACTGTACCACAAAGAAGAAAACTAGTCGCGATCGTTCGCGACTCTTATCTTGTGGTATTATTATCATTAGACCACCGCGCCGCGTCATTCCTTTACGTATCGATATCGACGATTGATAAAAGTTATAATCTTGAAAACTTTGTGGTATCTAACAGGTTTTGTTTGTTTGTAATGAGTATAACCGATTTAACAAGTGAACCTGAACATCTAATCTAGTAATGAAATCCAGAATTTTCTGAAATAGGGAAATGTCTAATCTACATAGCTTTATACTGAATTTATTCTTTTGTTTTTTCGATTTTTAAGTATTTTATACTTAATAACACGTTTATGTGACTGAGCTTTAAGTTTCATAAGAGTTACAAAAAACAGAGGAAAACGTAGGTTGCTTTTTAAGGGTAAACGTCTCAGCATACATACATGATATTTCTCGTTTAAATTGTGCGCGTCCCTTTGTTTTGTAAAAACAAATGAAAGCCAAAACAATTGCTCCTCTTGGGAGTGGCTCATTCCATAGAAGACGTTGAAGAATACATTATTACACGCGACCTGCACATCTGCAAGGAGATGACTGTGAATGAAACTTTAATTCAGTACGTGAACATGTTGTCTCTGTAGGATTGTTACATTGTTACGTTTAAAGATTAAACCCACCAGCCACATCCTATTTACTGTCGTACGACATTTGAATCCCCAATGTGCGAGGAAGTTCTAAATGCGAGAGTGAAAATGTTGGCAAAAACGACAACACTGCTTTGAGCTGGTTGCAGACATGGGCGCCATCACGCCAAAATCGGTGAAGAGGGTAGATTTCAGAATAGAACATCCTAGTTATACAGGGTTATTTTTTAGTCAGTTAACAACAAAAACCCTGAATTCAGTATCGTTAATAGAACCCAATTCTATAAAAAAACATGTCCTTTCTAAAACGAAAAAAAGAAAAGTGCACCCAAATGTTTACTCGGAAATAGTAAAGACTTGGTCACCCCTAGGCGAGCGTCCGGCCGCCCCACCCCCTTAATGGGACGGGACTGCGCGAGCGGCGTGCGCACCCCCCCCGCGCGCACTCCCCCGTCCCACTGACCCTTATGTGCCGCGCATGAACAACAGCTGTGAATAGGATGTGCGTAATTTGTAAAAATTATAGGAATAAAAAAAATAAAACGTAAAAATAAAAAGTACATGTTTTTTTATTGAAATGGGTTCTATTAACGATACTGAATTCAGGGTTTTTTTTTGTTGTTAACTGACCAAAAAATAATCCTGTTTAATTATTCTTGGTGATGAAACTTTGAAAAACCTACTTGTAAAAAACGAAAAAACATCATTTAATGCAAATCGAACTCCCTCTCTAAACACGAGTAATAACCTTATTAGAGAGGTAGTAGTGTTGTATAAATATTTTTTGTAATATTACCACTTTTATTTATAATATATTTATTGTATTAAATATATTGTATCAATTTCAGATTTTAAAAAATTCTTACTAAATATACTTTTACTACTTTCCCTTATCCGCATCCAGTGGTGCATTGAGCACTGTATCGGTACACCAAATGCAGTGTATATTATTCATTTTATTACATGAAGGTGAGATGATCAGTCATACGCTTCAGTACCAGTCCAAGGCATCAAACATGAAATATTAATATGTAAATCAAGTGTAAATAAATATTTCATGTTGACTCCTTACGGGAATGTACTAATTTAGTAAATATACGCCGCAATCAATTATTTATTTTTTAAAATACTTTGTACATAGATATTTTTACTATTATTTTAACTCGTGTACATATAAATATCAAGCGATAATAATAGGCAGTATGCATATTTTAGTACGTGATTTTCATATTCATATTTCATGTGTGATACCTTGGACTGGTACTGAAGCGTATGACTGATCATCTTACTTTCATGTAATAAAATGATCAAGAATAACTGCACTTAGTGTACCGATACAGTGCCCTGTGCATCATTGGGTGCGGATAAGGAAAAAGTACGTATTAGAAGTAGTAATATTCATAAAGTTAAAATATCATGAAATAAAGAAATAAAATATTTAACGATAAAGTTTCTGAAGAATGTTGATCGGCGTAAAATTGATTACCGACGAAGAATAAGAACAAATAAATTAATTAACGTTTCTTTCACACATGATTAATTTGACGAGTAATATAGAGCATTAATAATTGATTAATTTCAACGATACTCAACAAAAAGAAATGATTATCTAGTATCATTAATTTTGTACTAATACATTTATATTTCGTACAGAGATTGATAATAAATAGTGAATGAGTAGGATAGTGTTTAAAAAAAAAGTTAAATAGGGCTATCATCATTGGTGTACGTATATGAAATTCAACTCGCTTTTAGTTGAATAAGTTTGTAAGAGAGTGCAAACAAACAGTTTGAAAAAGCGACGGAGCGTAGTTTTCATCGAATAATGTACCTACGTTCATAATATATTTATACAATGTAACAGTAACGACTAGTATACAAGCAAGTCTTCATAACCGATCCGTCCGTACTCCATTCTGTCGGTAGCAAAAAGTTGGACATATTGTTAGCAATAACAATGTGCTAACACAACTTTCCGTGAAGGTGTAGCGGGCGGTGGACTATTCAGGCAAACAACGTGAATTAATTTCCCGCCTTTCCAACGAAAGCAATTAACAACTAACAAAACACACATCGTCTATCCTCTCAACGCTAACAAAACTCCAACATTCAAACGTCCGACTTTTGAGATTAATTCATTATAGTTTTACTCCACATTCGTTGAAATGGTTGGCCTAGAATACAGTAAACTTTAAAACAAACGGCTTTAATTCCCTTGTATTATGAATGTATACGTGTAATGCTAATGCCATTTTTTTGCTATTGACAAAATCTAAAGCTGGTTTATTACTAGAAAATGTACAGAATAAATACGTGTATTTTTTTTCGAGTTTTTATTACTCTCCCAAATTTATGAACTACATAAATATTACAATCAAAGTTCGTAAGTTTTCACGGCCTTCAGTATACAGATTATGTTTTTCTGGTTTATGAATCCTGAAGATGGACACTGCAATGTGCTCCGATACATCAGCAACACAAAGTCTACAAACACGGCATAGCAACCCAGAAAAATATAATGCGTAAATACTATAAATTCCAAAGGAAAAAATACATTATTTTAAAATATATTAATTTTCGACCAAGTTTCATCAATATAGTTTAAACGTAATATCATTAGAAATCAAATCCTTAACCCCCGTATCTCAGCGGTTTAGCCATAATTTTATAGTATCTGTAATTTTTCGTAAAAACTGATGTCAGAACAGAAAAAAAAAGGCATTGAGACATTAAGATAATTTTTTTAAATTGAAAAACAATTCTTTTCGAATGAAATTCAGTATTCGAAACGTTGACACAGTCAAATATTGTAAAATTGTCCTGTTTATTAAGATATAAGTCAGTCCAACCCCAGAAAATAAACAAGGCGATCTAACAAAGAGATTATTCGAGCAATATCTCATTATTCTTAGCAATATTTCTATATTATTTACTTTTGAAATGCTGAAAGTCACAGTTTGAACCGGGATCTCAAAAGCATACTCCACCACGTGACTCGCGGCCGCTTCCCATACAAACGTATTCCTCGATTTTCTCCCTGGAATTTAACATAAGAGCAATGATTTTTTCACATATTTTAGATATCGACCAGATGCGTGTTTGCATGTTCTTATTTTTTAAAAATATTTTAGTGTTTAAAGGAGATAAATAGATTATTTAAAAAATAAGACGATATAAACACGCATCTGATCGATATCTAAAATGTGTGAAAAAATCATTGCTCTTTATGTTAAACTGCAGGGAGAAAATCGAGGATACGTTTGCATGGGAAGGCAGCCGCGAGTCACGGGTGGAGTATGCTCATAATATATGTTTACTTAATCTTAATAGTTTTTAAACTATGCTTCCTACTACTTTCATGATTATGACTTTCAATTCAACGTGAGTGTGGTTATACATCAGTTGCTTGCAGTAAAATTAAATATTATTTAAACAAATAAAGTTGTAGTACAGAAAGAGTATTATTATGTAATAGTTCCGGGGCCAGTGATGTTGTTTCACTACAATTCAGACTAATTTATAACAAGGTAAATTAAATTGTGTGCAAAGTTAGGTAGAATCTATGTATATATTATTGTTACGAAGCAGCAAACTTTTCATAAAAACGAAGTAACTTAGTATGTTGTTAAAAGCCAAATACCAGATGCGGGAAAGTTTTTTGGCCCTCGCTACCGCAATAGGCATAGAGTGTAATACAGGGTTTAAGAAAATAACATTACTTTGTGAAATGAATTTTTATTTTTCAATTAAATTATGTAATTGGCGTCAACGACGGATAAAATCCCTGATAATTTACCTATTGACGTCATATACTTGAATGAAATGTGATATATTTATATGTAGATGTAAACTAATGGTTTTTACTAGCAAGACGTATAAAAAAAAATCTTCATCTTAACATTTAGAAAGCAATATTTTTACCGCTTATAAAATTTCGATGCGAAAAATGTTCCTGACTCAGTTCGCTCCATCCATTCATTAATGTATAAATATGTTTGTATGGAGTAAGCTTAATTAATTAATGCACTTCGGGGGATAATGTTAGAAAATAAAAAATTAATACTTGAAAAGCATGTATTGACAATTATCCTTGATTTCTAATTAATACTTGTTAAGTAATTGGCAAAAAGCAAAAAAAAATACACTTTACGGGTGAACGAAAAAATGGAGGAGATTTTGCACATAATGGCCTCTTTTAAAGCGATTAACTAAAGTAATGATAATCCCGGAAAAAATGGAGTAAATATTGAATATTTGAGATCTCCCCAACGTGCGATTTTCTAAATCTCGTTTTATATACTTTAAAATAAAAATTGTCCCTGTTCAAGTGTTTTCACCAAAAACTAGGGATTTCTTGTGTACCTTGGACATAAATATTGATTTTCACGTTTTTCAATTTATTTTTTTATTTAGCGTTAAATAGTTAAACATATATTTAGGTATTTCTCAGGATTCAACTCCCATGAAAATACGAAATCGCGAAAAATGCTTCGTAAAATAGGAACACTAAATAAAAAACCAATTCACTGAAGTATCTTTATTGCAATCTAAAACCCTATATTTCCTCGACTATAATTCATTCCTTTTTTAGCTTAATAGTGCACTGGACCCTACGTGGGTAGGAATTACACCGGTGCCATTTATTTGGATAAATTTATTCCATAAAGGTAAGATGACCAGTCATACGTTTCAGTGTTTGTTGAAGGCATCGTTCATGAAATATTCATGTGAAAAACGACCTAGAAATCGAGCCCGCAGTCATGCATGGCAGTTCAACGCGCAACCCACTACACCACGAACGGAATTTACCCTTCCATTTACTCACGTATTCCTTTATCCGCATCTATTGGTGCATAGGGCACTGCAAAGGTTCAGTGCAGTGTATTTTGATCAATTTATTACGTGAAGGTAATCAGTCTTGCGCTTCAGTGCCAGTCCAAGGCATCGTACTATTTTCTTTAAGGAAAAAATCTTTTTAGGTTATTAATTTTTAATAATTAGTATTATGACATTTCCGGATAACCCAGTTGTTACGTAGTAATGACACACGCATATCCCTTTGTTTGCCGTGACTTGGCGCAAGAAGCCCGGAAGACTTTCTTTGTCTCCGTTGTATGGTGTTGAGAGGAGGGTTGGCCGGGGCGGGAGAGGGTTAAGGAAGGGCGGGACAGTAAAACCCTTTTCGTGTCGCTCCACCGAGAACCGCCACTGAAGAGAAAACGAGAAGAAAAAAGGAGCGATTACATCCCTTAATGCAAGTCAGATGGTTTCAAACTATGTAGCTAATAATTTTACTTTCATATAATCAATATACTATTTTAAAAGCATTCTTTTTATATAAAGTTTATTCTGCATTTCGTTTAATTAAATCGTCCATCCCAATTAGCAAAATACTATTTGTATTTGCATTAGAAAACCTGGACGCAACTCGCTGCTGTTCGAGTCTCGGCTTAAGTTAATGCTATTCATGGGAAGTGTTCAATTAACCTCACTGAAAATATTATCCCGGCAAATCAACGCCGTGATTCCTCGTTTATAGGCAAAATAAATTACCGAGCCAAGTACATATAGAGTAATCCTTTTGCTAAAAACTGAACTGAAATTGAATTTCAACCATTCAATGGCGCTTTTGCATTCAAATTTAAAATAGGCAAATACATGTTTTTTTCACGGATTTGAATTAATTTAAAGCTCTAATTATAGTTCTTTTTATTTGTCCGCGAATTAAATACGTATAATAAATAATTAAGACTCTTAGGATCTTTTATTCCTGGATTTAAATAAATACCTCAAGCACTGAGTAACATTCACAATATGTAATTTATCAAGTTAATATTATGCTTTAACTTAACAGTTATGGATGATGACAAATTATCAAGATTAACGGTATACCGATTCAGTGCCCTATGCACCATTGAGTGCTAAGATAAGGGATAGTTGTAGTAGTAGTAGTAGTTGTACTAATAGATTAGTCCGCTTCGTAGCATAGTGGTAGTGCATTTGGCTACCGTGCATGAGGTCGCGGGTTCGATTCCCGTAGAGGGTCAATATGAAATATTAATTTACATGTGATTTTCATATTAATATTTCTTGTATGATACCTTGGACTGTTACTGAAGCGTAAGACTGATCATCTTACTACTACTACTATCCCTTATCCACACCCTATGGTGCATAGGGCACTGCATCGGTTCACCAAGTGCAGTGTATCCTGATCATTTTAATACATGAAGATAAGGTGATTTACGCTTCAGTACCAGTCCAAGGTATCACACATGAAATATTAATATGAAAATCACATATATAATCAATATTTCATGTTGACGCCCTACGGGAATCGAACCCGCGACCTCATGCACGGTAGCCAAATGCGCTACCACTATGCCACGAGGCGGACAAATCATCGGACGGATCATCTTACCTTCATGTAATAAAAAAAAAAGATCAATATACACTGCACTTGGTGTACCGATGTACCAATGCAGTGAACTATGCACCATTGGGTGCGGATAAGGGGAAGTAGTAGTGTAGTAGTAGAAGTAATGACAGCTTCGAATAACGTACATAAGTATAAAATATACATCGCCAAACTTTTCCCAATTTTTTTAGCTGACTGACTACGAAACTCACCATCCAAGAATAAAAGCTCCAAAACAAATTTACAGATAAGAGAGATATTTCTGAATACCGAAAATAATGACGACCGGAGCAATTAAATTATAATTTACAGAGGAAATTCAGTGACGCCCAAAGAAAGGCCTTTTATTTCCCAACAGATCATAAAACGTCGTAAAAAGGAGGAATGAATGAGGGCGCAAGGGTAGGCGCCCAAATTTATTGTAATGGAAAAATGAGTATGGACGGAGGGTCCGTCGGTAAAGGAGGATTCACGGGACGTCATTAGATCTAAAGACTGATGACTTCTGGTTATCCGGTCCTGAGGGAAATAAAACTTTGAATCTTGTTCACAGATTG